>JAECUM010008730.1:0-134479 GCA_016617855.1 Megalonaias nervosa | reverse complement strand
AGTTATCGACAAGACCAACTTTCCTTCTAGAAATTAACAAGGGTAATATAACTCATGTAGTTATCGACAAGACCAACTTTCCTTCTAGAAATTAACAAGGGTAATATAACTCATGTAGTTATCGACAAGACCAACTTTCCTTCTAGAAATTAACAAGGGTAATATAACTCATGTAGTTCAGACTCTTCTCCTTCAACAATTCATTGTGTTATTATACCATCAACACAGCCACATGCTAATGACATATATCACTGTAAAAGGAGACATTCCAAATGTGTTCCCCATGTACAGTTTAAGTACACACCATTTAGTAGCCACTTTTGCGAGGTTATCTTCTGTTTTGTATCTGTTTGGATCTTGTTTTGATGCAATGCTTCCGGTGTGTCATGCAGTGAGTAAGCTATGGTTCTGATTGACAGTTATTATTTTACCCAAGATCTGAACAAATAATAACCAGCAATCAGAGTTGAATGTAACATTTCACTGCATAGACTTCATATTCAATCCAAGTTGACAAAATACAAAGCATAGGAGAAGCCTCACATAAGAGTGGTTGTTAAACAATTAGTAGATTTTAAATCACTGGTGAAGAACAGGTCTGGAATGTCTCCTTTACATGGACATATGTTATCAGTCTGGAATGTCTCCTTTACATGGACATATGTTATCAGTCTGGAATGTCTCTTTTTCATGGACATATGTTATCAGTCTGGAATGTCCCCTTTACATGGACATATGTTATCACAGCCTGGAATGTCTCCTTACATGGATATATGTTATCAGTCTGGAATGTCCCCTTTACATGGACATGTGTTATCAGTCTTGAATGTCTCCTTGTCTGTCTGTTCTCCCACTCACTGTAACTATCCTTGTGTGTCTGTCCTTCCACTCATGTGTTATCAGTCTGGAATGTCCCCTTTATATGGACATGTGTTATCAGTTTGGAATGTCTCCTTTACATGGACACGTGTTATCAGTCTTGAATGTCCCCTTTACATGGCCATGTGTTATCAGTCTGGAATGTCTCACCTTTACATGGACATATGTTATCAGTCTGGAATGTATTGGGCAAGTATCATTTTGTATTGATTCTTCACCTCTTGTATTAATGTGGGTATTGATGTAGAAAAAGTATTGATATATCGATTAATCGTTTCACCCCGGTATTTGTAGAGGTTAATGAATGAAATAAAATGCCTATAATTATGCCAACTTTGACAGGCACATCCATTTATTTAGGTATCCATGAATTTTTCCTCTTGGCATCTTTTGTTTTACAACCATAAAAATGAAACAAATGACAGTATTTTTTTTATTAAGCTTTAACAGCAAGATTGTTGTCTTTCAAAAAATAGAAGCAATTAGGTAAAATGCAAATTTGAAATACCTTAGGTTGAATCTAACTTTATTGGATTTTATTATCTTATTTTGAGCATGCATATATATATATATAGAGAGAGAGAGAGAGAGAGAGAGAGAGAGAGTTGTTTTTGTTTTATTTTTATGTTCTGTGATTGAGAGCACATTCTGTGGTTGCTTATTATTACCCATATCCAGCTGATCCAACCATGTTCCGTCATGTCACATTGGTCATTAGAGATGTTAGAATTTTAGAAATAGTCAACAGGGTACCCAGTGATCCTAATGATCGGTTATCCGATCAAAAGGAAATTATATTAAATGTGAACCAGAACTGCTTTGTTGTAAGTTCATACATGACAACCTCTCAAGAGGTATAAGCGTAATTATTACTAATATAAGTGGCAAAAAAAGCGTAATTTGAGCATAAAAAGAGGGATACAGAAAACCGTATGAAAAACTTAGTTTATTTCTGCTTTTTTTCTGGATCTGCAGTTACTTAAAATTCACAAATCGGCTAAAGCCATGTAGCTTAGTACAAGAATACAGACATAAAACAAAATGATAAATTATTTATACACAACATTCACTTTAATTAGTCTACATCAGATGTTTAACTTTTGCTCAAAGGTCATAAAGTCAAGTCCACATTCCGAATGCTGTATTATACTACTGTAGAAGTCCTCTTTCAAAAATTTGTAAAGCACCATTGATTTTTCTTTCTCCTATTGGAACATGTTCTTCAGTTTAAAAAAATCCCTCACCTCTAACATTATTCAGTAATAAAGATCCACAAGTCAAAACCTTATAAAGCCTGCTCACTTAATAATATTTGGCGCAATGTTTTTTCAATATAGTCTGGTCTGCTACATAAGTGTCTATCAAACTATAATTAATCAGCAACAAAAGGTTTCAAATTCAAGAAACCCATCTGTTTTCTTCAAAACTTGTAAGGTACAGTTACAATAAATAGAAAATAAAGAAACTGTTTGAGAACATAGCCATATGATCGCATACATCGACAAAACTTGTAAGGTACAGTTACAATAAATAGAAAATAAAGAAACTGAGAACATAGCCATATGATCGCATACATCGACAAAACTTGTAAGGTACAGTTACAATAAATAGAAAATAAAGAAACTGTTTGAGAACATAGCCATATGATCGCATACATCCATATGATCGCATACATCGACAAAACTTGTAAGGTACAGTTACAATAAATAGAAAATAAAGAAACTGTTTGAGAACATAGCCATATGATCGCATACATCGACAAAACTTGTAAGGTACAGTTACAATAAATAGAAAATAAAGAAACTGTTTGAGAACATAGCCATACGATCGCATACATCAACAAGATGAAGAGCAGCACATGTAGGTCTACGATAGATCACTGTCGCATGATTATGAGCCTTGAACTGGACTCATTATTTTGTGTCTCCCTTGCTCCTGACGTTGCCAGATATAATCTTTGATCTGAACTCAGAAACGTTTTTTATTGTTTGTTTTTTTAAACATAAACTGAACGGGTGCCCTATAGCTAATTTTATTACCTGGGTAATTTGAATGGGCAAGTACCCAGATACCTGTTGACACCTTTATTGGTAAAAATTTCTGTTCTAGAACTTCATTCTTTGATGTGCAAACTGTGCAGAGTTTTCTAGGTTGCACCATACAGATGGAGGACAACCATGTAGAATGAAGAGGGACACTTGTCTAGTCTGTACCACTAGGTTAACTTATTCACAATCAGTGACATTAAAAATTATATCCAAACAGAAAATGTTACTGTGGTATCACTTATTTTAATGGATCTCAATTTTCCTAGTTTTGTGAAAACATAGACATTTTTATGGATACTTAAATTTGTTATGTTTTCTGTTGAAGTTTGCATATTTGTAGGTATTTAATTTTGTGGATTAACCACTACAAATACCCCAAATAAAGCATTCAGAAGAACAAAACTAAGCCGACAACAAATGGTGGTCACTTAAGTTGTTTAAACAATACTACCACAGAGATGCTGCCTGGGCATAGAAATCAGTTGAAATTTTCTTTTACAAATTTGTGCAGATTGAGAGCAGTGGTGTGTGAGAACTCCTCAAGCTACTGTGCAGTATGCAATTTTTATTTAATTAATGACCCTTAAAATACTTGCCTCAATATTGGTTGTGCCTGCTGTAGAGGTCTTGTACAACTTGTCATGACATGTCTTATTTTTAGTTCGGCAGCTGTTTACCCATCTGGTTGTTAAACAAAATTTAATTGGTATGTTGGCTCCAGGAACAAGTATTCTGACTTAGTTTTGACCTTGCATTCATCAAAGAAGTTTTACAAAAGCATGATTAAAATACAGGCTACTTTGAAAACCCAAATGAGCCCCAACATGGTTCATATTCAAGTGATGACAGTGAGTTTTAAAGTTTTGAAGTATATGAGATTATTGGAGCTGGAAAAGAGTTTCAGGAAATACCTGTGAGTGAATATGAACTTTGAAATGATGTTGAATTCGAGTTCAATGTACATGCAGGATAGACCAAAAAAATGCTGGAATGCTGGTCAAGCCCCCTATTCAATGGTATTTTGAAATTAAACGTATAAACGGCAGAATGCCAAGCCTAATTAAAATACAGGCATTTTAAAAGTAGAGTGTTTGTTTCTTTTCTCCAACGGTTCACCCCTGAGGGATCTTGTGCTACTAAAGTATATAGCACTGTAAGGGTTAACACAAATTGAATAAAGAAGAATCGAAAATGAAATTATAAGGTAAAAATATTTATTTGATCAAATCACCTCAGTCTGAACAAGCAGACTATGACAGTGATGGACTTGGAACACCAATACAGCATTATGGAACAGACAAGAAATCTAGCATATTAATCAGCAAAGCACTGATTAAAGAATTTGAAATTTTGGCAGAAGTCATGTTGGTAAAAATCTTGTTTTGTAGCAGAGATATCAAGGAAACAGTACCTTTGAGCTGTTGAAAAGTATACATAATAATCATAAAAAAACAGTTAACCAGCTTGTTCAAGCTGGCAAAATTCCTCCCCACTTTTTTTTTCTCCTGGACTTCTTTAATTCAACAATTTCAGGATTATGTACCATAGAGGAGATGAGGACTGGATTTCATTAGAGCTTTAATGGAATGGAGCAGGCAAAAAGAATACCAGATATTTGAGTGCTAAGTAAATATTGCTGTGGCAGTCCCCTCCCCTACATTTTTCTTGACAAGTGGGGAGCTCCTTGCTTTTGATAAATCCTTATCTCCTACCACCTGTATGAGCATAAATCATAGGGAGCCAACCCAGCCAACATCATCAGACTAATGGGTTATTGAAGTACATGTGTATGATCTCTTCCTTGAAACACTGTCCATAAAGTTGCACCATCAATTACTTTGTGATGAACTTGGCATTAACACAGTGGCATCATTCCTCATGTAAACCAAACATGTAACGAGCCAATCCTAGCTCAGTGCAGTTAGCAAGCAGAGTCGCATTTGATGTGTTGATTTGATATGCTTCATCAGTAATTGCTTCTTGCATGAACGTGTGAAGATTGGACATAATTATCCCTGGCTTTGAGAATCCTGGACTTCTTTAATTCAACAATTTCAGGACTATGTACCTGACAAATGTTTACCAGCAGACATGATGTTGATCTAGTGGTTTTGTCGAAAAGTCTGTGAAGTGGGAGCTGCAGTACTCTGATGTAATTAGTGTATCTACCTATGTGTTTCATTAGAATTGTGATTCAAGCAGTAGTTCCGTATTTTACAGACATGTTCATTTTGACCAAGCTTGCATGGATAAAATGAGACAATTTTAATAAGTATTAAATCTAATTTTCATATATTAGTATCATTTATCATAATTTCTTTCATTTTCACTAATGTTAAAGTTTGAAAACCTTACGTTTCTCCTTTCTCTCTATCCTGACTTGTGTCACAACATTGATTTAAGGCGATGATTGGAAATTGGATGCTGTATAGATCTGTGTGTATTGAAATGATCTATAATGAATTGTAATTCTTTCTATTTTAAAAGTTTAAAATAAATACCGGTACACGTAAAAGCTAATTTTATTACGAGATTGCAGAAAAGATGTTGATTATCAAATAGTTATCTTGATCATTGATTTCTTGGAATGAAACACAGAAAATGGCAGTGGGGATAGAGAATTTCTTTAATATATGAGGTTAATTTTTTTGTGGGACAACAATGAAATCTGCAAAAATTGGTATCCCATGAAAATGAGTGATACTGCACTATAATTAGACAATAATAAAAAAATGTTCAAACAGATGGCAGCATGAAATTTTAGAAGCCTTAAGAACATAACATACATACTAACCATTAAACCATTACACTTTTGGCATTATCATTATACTTTTTTTCACCAAATTAAATTTTACATTTGCATGTTTATGGATTACGTTGTCTTGGTATATTTAAAAAAATATTGTTTTTGTCATTTTTATTATTATCTCTTTATTTCTACTCATATTTTTTTGAGAATATCTTAAAATGACGACTGCTGCATAAGAGTACCCAACTTGTTTGCTATTTATAGCAACTCTGTTTGACCCATTTCCAAGAAACAGATGTTTTCCTTCAAATATGAACTGTGCCTCACAGATTCATTATATTGGTAAGCTAGTTAATTATGGGAGCAGTCTATACTTTTGAAGAAAATGATACTAGATGTTAAGTGAAATGTTTTACAGCGCCAGTTGTTATATGACCGAAAATGAACAGATGGATCTTTTCAAATGTGAAAAACATGTCAGATCAGAAAAAAGGACAGTCAACACTAATTTGCAAACTTTAAAAGAAGAATATGAGAATAAGGTAATACAGCAATCTGAGCATATGATCATGGTCATTGCAGAATTCCATTTAATAACCATTCAGTGAAAGTTAAACATATAGACCAGTTAAAGTCAGTGCATAATATAATTTATTTTTAAAATTTTTTGGTTCTTTTATTCTGATTCTAATCCAAATGGATTTTGCCCTTTGTGACAAGAATTTGGATCATCTGCAGAACCAGGGTACGTTCCGTAATTCTGGCATGTAATATACAGATGACACTTTTTATGCCCAAAGTATGCCTTTTTGCCACTTAAAATGGTAATAATTTATGCTTGCACCTCCTGGGGGCTTGGCTTGGATAATTAAAAGGTTAGCATTTTTGGGCAGTGCCACAAACGCACACTCTACATTAATTTAAATTTTAAAACTGATCTTTATTATGTCTTTGTAGCTGAGAATACATACAAACAGAGCAGTAATAAGTAAAATATAATCGAGATAAAATGAAATTCACTTACAGCTTAAAAACTATAACTTCATACATCTGGTATGTGCTCTTCTGTAGGGATCTGAAGCACCAAGCAATGAGCTTGTTCAGGAATATCAGGAAAAGAACAGGAAGCTGAAAAAGGAAATTGCACGGATATGTGTTGAAGCAGAAACCCGGATTCAGGAAGTACAGGAGGATAAAGAAAAACTAATCAAAGATGTCAAGGCTATCCATGATCGGGAAGATATGGAGGTGAGCTGTAATGTCTTGTGTCTGTCGTTTTTTTAATGTCAGTAGCAGGTATCAATACGTATACATTTCAAGAGAATAGAGCATTGGCATCAGCTTAGTTATTTTGTTTTCTCTACAAATATTTTTGTAAAAGTGTAATAATGTTTAACAAGAAAGACACATTTTTTCAAGGAAAGATTGGACATTTAATTACTTAAATTGCAAGTTTAGAAAATGGGAATGCTGTTGCTAGTTTTCAAGTGCTGGACCAATAGTCATGATACTGGCAAAAATAATTTAAATTGTGCTGAAATGTTAAAGAAAATGATCTTATTATTATGATATTATTGCTATGAGTGGCAGACCTGCCAACCCTTATGATTTTGCCATAAGTCTTATGAAAATTACCCTTAAAATACGGACTTACGGCATACAAGCAAAAACTACGGAAAAATGATCATTGCCGAAAAATCCGGATAATTGGTTCATCCGTGTTTGATTTGGATCCAGGTTTCGTCTTAGAATTAGTGAAATTAGTCGGCTAACCAGACTAACTTTACAGCAGCACCCAGGTGCTTTAAACTGCACCTATTTGTTAAAGCGAAGCAACTGCATGATCAAACTGTTCATTATAGAATTTTTAAAATGGTGTCCAGAAAGCGATGCATGTTTAAGACGAAAGGGAAAATGAGCTTCTAGAAAAGTGTTAATAATCAACACAGAAGAATAAAAAGGAGTATTCAGATTCTTGTGAATAAAGGCTGGAAAGGACACAATTACGTTTATTGGACATCACGTGCCAATTTGAGTATGTCTCATGGTGGGAGATATGATTGTTATCGTCATGTGAAATAGAAAAGAATTTCCAAGAATTACGTCAAGTTGAGAGATAGCAACAAACCATTGAGTTGCATAGGGATTGGAACTAAAGTTTGTGCGACTGTACTAGTGGTAAATAAAGTCTACACGTACTTTACAAACTTTTCAGCTGAACATATGTTTATCGTTGCTTTGTCAAACTTTTAATTATGTTTTCCAGCTTTAAAATAGCAGTTATTGATATTTTGTTACACCTTACTGAAAACTGGTCAGTCTTATGGCAAAAATCAACTGCCTTACTGAGATGGACTCATCAGGGTTGGCAGGTCTAGAGTGGGATTAGAACCGTGAATTTCAGGTTGATTTTATTGTTTGTATCTCCAAATATATGCAAAATTTAGGCATTGAGAGCTGCTAAGCATCATTATTCATTTTCAGTTTTTAAGTTTAAGTTCTAGTTTTGTATTTCCTGAATATAGGCCATAAATTTCATCTGTAAATAGTTATATCTGTAATCCATTTAGAAAGCCTGCCTCGGATGCAGGAGGTCACAGGTTTGAACCCCAGCTGAGTCATACCAAAGACTTTAAAAAATGGTACTATCAGCTGCCTCGCTTGGCGCTCAGCATTAGGAGGTTAGTGTTACTACTGGTCGGCCTGGTGTCAGGATAATGTGACTGGGTGGGACATCATGCCACATGTCTGCGGCATGATGCACCAGTGCTAGACATCGCTATAAACAGTCACACTGCAGGCATCGTAGTGATGTAACTGAAAAATTGTTGTTGTTGTTGTTGTTGTTGTGGGGCTTAACGCCATTTTTCAGCACACGATAGGCTATACATGGCGGCCAGTATTAATGGTGGAGGAAGAAACCGGGAAATCCCCGGAAAGATCCACCGACCCATGAGAAGCTACTGGCAAGCTTTCTCACGTATCCACATTCGCTGAATCCTAGACTTGAACCTACGCAGACAGAGGTGAGATGGCAGTGATCTGTAACGGAGAGCGCTTTAGACCACTCGGCCACTCGGGGCCCCCCTTGAAAAATTGTTAAAGCTGTGTTAAAAATCTAAATCACACATACACACACACACGCACCATTTAGAAAGCAGGATATTTTTCTGTGTTTAGGAGAGTTTTATGTTTTACTACTGTACAGTATGTTAGATACGCAAGGCTATTTGTGCTAATACAAAGATATATGCAGTCTTAGATTTTCAGTAGTTTGTTTGGTTAGGAGTTAGTACAAAAACCATGTGCCTGCCCCAAAGTAATATCTGGGGACAGATCTAGGGTGACTTTTTCTGTAGTATCTTAGCTGATTTGCTGATTTTTCTGATGGGCCAGTGCAGAGAACATGTTATCTGGTCTTGTTGTCTCCGTAACTTTGCTGTCAGAGTTGACCTATGGCAACAGGCATGTACATTATTGGCAATCTGCTTAAGCTGGCAAATGAAGGTCACTCATGGTTATTTGTGACTTGCTTGGTACATGATTGCAGAACCACTGTCTTGACTTGGCTATCAGTTATAAAAGAAGAGAACAAGTCAGCTGTTGTAGGGGGCATATCACCCCAAGGTCAGAAGGGCAATTTATATAATACTGCCTTTAACTGACAAGAGCTGTGATCAGTATTTATAACAACATGGGAACATACAGAAATTTAAATGGCCTTTTGTTCACCAGTCAACTTTTTAATTATTACAGTAGCTTCCCTCTTTCCCTGTCAGTTTTTGTATCAGCATTACAAATACCATCATTAACCAGTGAACGAAACTGGGTTTTCATATATTGCTGATACAGTGGACTAAAGTGAGTTTTCAATTATTTCTGATACAGTGGTCAACATTTTGAGCACACAAGTTTGTTTTATTCAGTGGCTTATTTCCCCAATGATATTCTCGCTTTGAATGTAGTTGGTTCAGTCTTCATACCTGTAATTGGAGTACAAATAAGATTCTTCAGTTAAATTCCTGGTCCAATCCAAGTGATTTTGTTCCATTAAATATTTAGGGCAATCATTGCTATATTTGAAGTTTTAGTGTCAGAAGTTGCATTAGACATTTTTGAATGAAAATAAGGATTATCTTTCAGATTTTCATGGTAGGGCTAATCAAATCCCATAGCCTGAGAATCCAGAGTATTCATGTTTGAAGTTTTGGATAAAATTTTACAAGGTGCTTGCTAGTTACTAGTGCTTGTTTCCTATTTAAAACAAGCAGGGCACGTTCAAATTTTTATGCTTTAACATATTTATCTACCTTATCTGGCCATTCATGCCCACAGGTTATACTGAATACTTGAATTCATTCATAACTGTTGCATCTACAAACATTCTGTTACCACTTGAAATGATATTGGGCTAAGCAAGTAAATTGTTGGACAATCAGAACACTTTAGACAAAATAGGTCTGGTATGAATTAATAGCATTGTTTTAATTGGCTTTGTTTTATTGGGTTAATTAGTATTGTTTTAGTGGCTTTGCATTTATAGGTTTCTGCATTTGTATGGGAAAATATGAGCAAGTTTTAAGAGTAATAATGCACGACCTTGGGAGTGCAGTATTTATGCTTGAAAATTATTTCATATTTTCCCATATGAATGCAGTAACCCTTTTATTATATATTCATTTTGTTATTCTACATAAGGCTTAATTATATAAAAAAAAAATGCACTACAAGAAACAAAGTATTTTAATTTATGATGTATTTCAAAAATAAATACACAACCATACATTCATCAATACACAGTAACAATATTAATGCATACATAGTACTGCCCAGTGACATTTGAGCTTCGTTGCATATTCAACATTAGTTTAAACAAGAATTGTTGTTTTGGTCTATTTAAAAAAATTGAAATTTAGAGTCATATTGTGAATGAATGCACATTGCAACAACTTTTTCAGTTGATCTGGAATGGATGGATTTTGTGTGTGTGTGTGTGGATTCTACTCAGTTCTGCTGGTTATGTACTGGATTTATTAGCAGTGTCAATTACACATGAAGTACATGTGATTTGAGCAGGGAGGGATGTGTCTTGACTGAGCTGCATGTTTGTTTCTGTTCTGCCCTTGAATGTTGGAATCATAATGTGGGAGAAATATGAACCCTTTTAAGTTGAAATTGTCTAAAAGATGCTATGGAATATCATGTTCATTTCGTGTACAGTAAGGAGAATGTGATTGAAGTTGGAAATGCAGTAAAATTTTGTTGTGTGTAATCAAGTTTTAGAACCAATGACATAGCTCATGTAATTAAGATTTGCAGAACTAAGAAAGTACATTTTGCAGAAATTCAAGATGCAAAGATCTAAGTATAATTTTTTTGCAATTCTTATTACCAGCTAAAGAAGCTATGTTTATGCTTTGTCACTTGCATGCTCTTTGTAGGGATCCCAGCTATGTTATGACCTGTATGGAGTCTTGCTAGCCTGAATCCAAAAATTGTATAAAAAATGCGTAAAATTGCAAAGCAGCTGGTGTGTGACAGTCCATTCAGTCAGCAGAAATAAAAAAACTTTGTCGTCTTGGCTTATTGGCTCTGAGGCCCTTAATTTTCTACCAAAACCTTTAGTAGTATTTTTTTTCTTTCTTGAATTTAGTACTTTGACTTATAAAATAGTATGTCTCTGATTTTGTAATAGTCCTTGACCTCAATATGCTTTTCTGTGCTATATTTATATACCCCAAAGATCACTGGTCATATTCTGAACCATTCTGTTAACAAAAAGTTAACAAACATTTCTCTTAAATAACTGTTTAAATGATCAGAATGGTATTTTCAAGTCTGCATCTCTCACGTTTGTTCTGGACATTGTTGTGAACATTGTTCATTCATTTGCTTGTTTGAAAGCTTCATTTGTGGCTCAGTAAACTCATGCACATTGTTCACTTTATCATATCTACTGTCAGATAGATGAAAGACCTTTGTTATTTGTTAGTTCATCCACAAACAAATCTAATAAACTTAAACCTAAAGTGTCTACTACATGAGTGTACATGTTTTGTTTACAGAGTAGTTCCTAATGCACTATACTATATTTAGACCTACATGTCATGCAATATTAAATTGTTCAGTATCACAGAATACTGAAGGATTCTGACTGTATAGTTTACAGAGAAAAAATGAGTATATAGTAATTTTGTGTTACTTATCATTGTTTTAAATGGCTATATTTTATTGTTTATTCAACCCAGATACTCTAGAGCAAATCACCCTTTGATTTCAGTTTAGTGAATTGATTCAATTACATTAATGAAAGGTGCTTTTTTGACATTAATATAAGTTTCCTTGATGAACTTATTAAATGAGTAAATGACAATGAGTTGTAAAATTTTTAATTGATTATGCAGAGTATCAAGCACCACTTGTAATATTCCATTTGAGTGCTATTCTTTCTGAAGCATAAGGAGCCATTTGTGTTTATATTTAAAGGACAGAATGTGTTATGACAACTTTAGAAGTAGTTGAGTGAGATGATCTTCACTTTGTGGATAAAATGAATTTACAAAATTATTATAGCATCTGTGCAGCACAGTACACCTCAGGATAGCTTATTTCTGGATAACTCATGAAAATGCTTATAACTCTGAGTCAGGTTTGGAACCCATTTTCTTTTCTTCCAGAAAATGCCAGCAGAATTAGGCACTAGTTGTTGAACGTAAAGAAAATCACAATCAAAATTAGTAAATGAAATTATCATCAAAAACAGCAGTTAGTGCCCTGAAATGTGAAGTTTGCAGCTTTTAATAAGAATTCATATATTTTTTACCAGAAATTGGAATTGGGAAAAGATTAAATGCGTGCAAATCCTAACTGCATAAGAGCTAGCAGTCATTTGTGTGTCATGTCACCATTTCAATTGATCAATCAAACTCATTTCAATTGATCAATCAAATATTATTCCGTGGTAACATGAAGTATCTAACATTATCAGTGGTTTAGATTACCAATTTGCAAAGTATGGTTAGCAAGGGAAGCATGCAAAAAAATACTCATTGGATGGAAAGTTTTGTTTTACAGATACAATTCAGTATGGAAAAACAAGTTTTAGGGTTTTTAGTGAACTTGAAATTCCTGAATTTTCTATCAGTGTTTTTCTCTAGAATGATTACAGATTTCTCTACTACTTGCATTGAAGTTGTGGCATCAGTAATTTGCTAATGAAACAATTTTTAAAATGCAAGTTTTAATGGTTGTTGTTTCATAAATTAAAGACCACTCTGGTGGCCCAAGTAGTTAGAGCGTCTGCCTCGGGTGCAGGAGGTTGTGGTTTGAACCCTGGCTGAGTCATGCCAAAGACTTGTTAAAAAGAAGAGCTCATGGGATGGTCTGTTGTCTGTTGTCCAGTGTTGGTCCATCAGTTAATACAAGTTTGTTATTGCTACTCCTGTAAACTACATGCAAGATTGCGATGAAACTTCACACACACACTGATCTCATGGTCAGATTTGTCCTAAATGGAAAATGGTGCATAGGTATAATATGTCTGCCATGATGGCCAGCTTGAAAATCTTGTTAATTACTACTGCTGAATGAATGGTCATGTCTTCATGAAATTTTTCACTAAAAGCCTTCTCATAATGTTTTTATTTTAATCTTAAATTAATATGGAGCTGATCTGACATCCATTATGTGGTCATCTTGAAAATCTTGTTTTTGCTGCTTGTCTTTAAGGGAAAGTCATTTTGACATAGGGTTTGCTTTCATCAGACGAGTTCAAACAGTTTCCTAAATGAAAACGGACTGACTCAGTATGGCCACCATGGTACCTGTCTTGAAAATATTATCTCCACTCCCAAATGGATGACTATTCAACATTTGGTTTTCACCAGTAGACTTCTTGTGATTCCTAGTTCATAAATCCTGCATGATTGTGATGATGGCTGTTGTGAAAACTGATTGGGTGATCATTATAACATGGGCTTTTCACCAGAAGACTTCCAATGATATCTACTTTGTACTAATTGAATATAGGGCCAATCTGACATTCACTGTGTTCACAAAAGCTTGTTTGAAAATCTTGTCACTGAAGAATATGAGTTGGTTTGAACACTTAGCAGTTTAAAGGAAGAAATGGTCTTACCTTGAATTCATGGAAGTTCCTTTTGCATAAAAGTGCATCTGTCCCTTCAAGGGACTCATTTTCTTATTAAAAAATAAAAAAAAAACATGTTTGGCATGATTTGCTGAGGGAGAGGTGTATATGCATGACACTAGCCAACATGTGCAGAAAATCCCACAAGCTATAGTTGCTTACACTGCACTAAGGAGGATCATTTTAAAACTAAATCAGAATTAAAGTGAAGAAAAAAAGATGAGACCACTTTTTATCAAAGCCAACATTCTAGCCTGTTACAGAAAAGCATTTCTTGATATGGAAATGCTTATGTACTCTAGGAGAAGAATGGTGTTGAACTTGGTAATAATTGCAAGAATTAACTCATTAACCCCTGGAGGTTTTTGTCGTTTTCGCCTGAAATGCGAGTAGGAAACCCATTTTGGGGGCTATTTCTGAATACATCCTAATACATCGACCTCCAAGACATTTTAGGTTAACCTAATGCCTAGTTGTGTTAGAAACATCGTTTTTCATTGGCTATTTCGCCTGAGCATGAGCAGAAGGGTAAAAGTTGGAGTTCTTTTTTTTTTTGCTTAACGGACCCATCATTTTCGTGTCGAGACCACTCTTTATTCTAAATGCCCATCTTATCCTACTTTTTGCAAAGGTTCACCTGTCTGTGTGCAGTTCAGACTGGTCTGTCTTAGATCTGAGGCCAAAAAGTCTAAAATCCGGACACAAAATCGGATTCCGACCTTGGGCGAATTTCGGCTGGAATAAACTTGGGTCCAAAAAGTTACATTTTTCCCTCTGTATTTTGTAGTGCAACTAGAACATCCATATTATTTGGTATCATCATAAAGCTACATCTGTCTACCTTTCTATAATACCACCCACTTTATTGTGTCTTACATGACCTTGAAGCTACAGAGCTCAGAAGTAGGCTACCACCTCCTGCCGCGTAAACGCAGCGCCAGGGGTTAATGAGTTAACATGGGTCATGATACTTTGTTCTGTCATTTTATCTGGTCTTCAGATATGAAGTTTAGGAACAGTGAATTCCTTTCCATTCTTGCTGACGCAAGTACTGATGCCACTGTATTGGAGGAAGAAATAGTGTATGCCAGATAACTTGACAAATAGAAAATTGAAAAATTAAACCCTTTTGAGGAAACAAATATGTTGCATGTTATTTATTTTGTTCTTTCTTGGATTAAAGTGCACACTTTTCATCAAAACTAGGCAAGTGGTTAAACTTTTGAGAAGTGAAAAGCTAGGTGGGACAGGTGAATTTTCTGCAACCAATTGTCCTGGACAAGTGGTTGAGAACAAAATTCTTCAACCCTGCATGGGTAAGATGATATGAATTATTTATTAATTCAGTGCATTACGAAACCATCTGTATTATAATGGGGCAACATTCATAGAGAAGTTTCTAGCAGGATTCATAGAGAAGTTTCGAGCAAGACTTGCCACCAATGGCAGTACATACACATGATAGAGATTGTCATAGTTTTACAAACAAAATGAATTGTGGCATCAGTACTTTACTAATGGAACAATGAACTAACTGAACACAGAAATGCAACCAGAAATTTTTGGATAAAGAATACTGAAACATCAAGGATATGTTCTTTATTGGCAAGCAGGGATGTAATGCATAATACTTTACTTGCCTAGTCCACTTTGGACCAACATTGTACTTGCTGGGCACACATCAGTGCAAAATAGTGACAGTAAAAACAATAATTTTCTGGAGAGAATGTTTGGGAAAATTGATACATATGATTAGAGCAAACCAAAAGAAAAGTGTTCATTTTTATAGTGTCCAGACAGATCTTCAGATATATGTTATACATTCAAGCCTTTCATTGAAGAGAGTTGCATACCTGTTTATAAAAAAAGCTGCATATAAAGCATACCTGCCTATAAAAATACTAGTACACTGCATATAAAGGATACATGCACATGTAATACACTGCACATAAAGGATACATGCACATGTAATACACTGCACATATAGCATGCATATAATACACTGCATATAAAATACATGCACATGTAATACACTGCACATAAAAGGATACATGCAAAAGTAATACATTGCACATACAGGATACATGCACATATAATACACTACACGTAAATGATACGTGCATATAATGCACTGCACACAGAATGCATGCACATACTATTACACTGCACATAGAATGTATGCATATGTGATACTGCACATAAAGGACGCATGCATATAATACACTGCACATACAGGATGCATGCACATGTACACTGCACATACAGGATGCATGCACATGTACACTGCACATACAGGATGCATGCACATGTACACTGCACATACATGATGCATGCACATGTACACTGCACATACAGGATGCATGCACATGTACACTGCACATACAGGATGCATGCACATGTACACTGCACATACAGGATGCATGCACATAATACACTGCACATAAAGGATACATGCATATATAATACACTGTACACAAAGGATACATGTATATAATAGACTGCACACAAAGGATACATCCACATATAATACACTGCAAAGAATAAATAGCTCCCCATACCCCCACCTTACCTTATCTATCTTTTATTTTTTGTTATTTTTACTGGCATGCTTCACAAGGTAAAACTCAATCAACCAAGAGTTCTGAAATTTATTTTTGTTGAGCTTTGCTGATAGCTGACTGCTTCCTCAATCAGCTTCAAAAATGAATTGCACCTGAACACTATTTTGACAGCTGAAATGATAATGCTTTGCATTCTGTATATGCAGTAAAATCTAACTTCAAAGAAATATTGCTGCTGTTCTCAAACTTGTCAAGAATATGATACATACGGCTTAAACATTCTCATTCGAGGCAGTAATGTAATAACTTCTGTTCTTGTACACACATCTAGCATGTCTTTGATTTACCTATAATGGTTTGTTCCACATCCTGATTGTCTCTATTCAGATTAGCACAATGGACTCACCCACTGCAGCCTTCAAACATATCTCACTAGCAGTTGTCAGCCAGTTAATTAATGCGTGAAATTGTGATTTATACCCGACCTCTTCGTCTTTAGTTGCCACTATTTAAACTGCCCAAGGGATAATTTTACATCAGCTCCAATCATGACTGTTTACCGTTTATACATGTTTCATGTAATGGGCATATATTGAAGGTGCTTTTGTTTCTATTTTGGAAGATTACTGAAAATTGTGTTTTTTCAAATAATGACCATATCAGGGGGTTTGGGAGAACAAAATCATTTTTAGCATGACATGCCATTCTTTAATTTGATTAAAATCAGATCTCAATTTCACATTGGACAGTGGTGATCTGATTTAGGTTGCACTGTGTTATGGCAGGTAAGTCAACAGCTTGAAAATACATTTACACATTTCATCATTGCAATGAAAGTTTCCTCAGGCAAGTTGGAATTTTTTTTTTGACAAGCCTGACGGGTACCTCACTTAGAATACAGGACAAGCCTGATCGAAAATTAGAGGGGCATCAGGCTTTCAGATTTTTTAGCACTGACTTGACCTCTGGTCACAATTAGCTTTTTCTAAAAAATAATCATTACCTAATGGTAATTAACCTTCTAGAAACTTCTTAATGTTTACAAAATAAAAATGTTATAATTAGAAAGTCCATTACTGAAATCATAATATATAGCTATTACCTAAAGGTAAATAACTTTCTTGAAACTTCTTAATGTTTACAAAATGTTATAATTAGAAAGTCTGTTACTAAAATTATGGTATATAACCTGGACTATGCCAGGTATACCAGGGGAATCCCAATAACCTAGACCCAGACCCAAGTTTACTTCTATTAATAATGATCCTGATATTAAACCCATACACAAAGAGAATATTTTAGCGATGTATTAGTTCTTTACAGAATTTTTAAAAAAATCGATCATTCAGGTCAAGTAGAAAATAAACTTGAGAATGGATGATCATAATGACATAGGGTTATCACCAAAAGACTCGAATGATGTCCACTTTATCGTAAATGAAAATGGTACCAAGCTAACATTTAAAATAATATATGTACCATGGCAGCTAATTTAAAAATCTTGTAATTGTTGAATGATATCAGAGTTGGTTTAAACACTTGACAGATGAAAAGAAGAAATGGTTTTGTATTGAATTCCTGGAAATACTTTTGGCCCATTAGAGCATCAGTCCCTTTGTGGGCTTCTTATTGATAATTTCTTTTTAAATGTTACTATTAGATGTTTTACATTTTACCCATTATGATGTTTTTCAGACAAGTAAATTAATACAGATGAATCGAGATCTTCAGGCACAGCTGCAGCAGTTTGAGATTGCTTATGAACAGATTAGGGTGGAAAACATTCTGATGTCAGAGAAACTTCATCAGTTGGGCATTAATATCCTAGATCTCCTCTCCAAACCCAGTTTCAATGGTAACCATGTGAAATCTCCACCAAGGTCTTCGGCAGTGGAAACCATGTCATCAGCAAGGCAGCGAGGGTCAACATCTTCTCACCATTCTTCCACAAAGGAATTGTCAACATCAGTGAAGAAGGAAAGAGATACATAAAGGAATTTACTTCCTGTAGACTTGTTTGTTTCTTTTCATAACCTGTGCAGAAGAGGGAAATTTTCTTTGGCTGTGATGGACTGATTAAGATTGAAGTTATTCTGTAATAACATTGTGCTGTCATTTTATGTTTTTCTTTTCTTTTTCATTTCTTAATTGTTGTTTTTGTGATAGAGTTTAAAGCATTTGATTTTAGACTGTAAATCTTTTTGTAAACTGCATTATGTTGTGATATCAGTGTTTTCCGACTTCCCTGGAGTTGTACCACATTGAGGATATTCTTTTATTCTATCTTACATTAATTGTACTTGACATGATAAATGGCTGATCTCTGTACTCATAATGGATTATGTTTGCTGCAGAAAACCGTGTGCTCAGAAAATTTTATTTGGACAAACATTGGAACAACTTGCTAATGACAGTATCTGCTGGAATTATTTACCACTTTATAAATTCATAGTAATTATGCCCCCACTGCAGTATCAGAAGGGGGAATATTGATTTACTTCTGTCCGTAAATCGGATTCTCTGTAAGTCTGTGTCTCTTAAATCCATTTTGCATAAAAAAGCAACCAGAAAAAAAAATGTTGGACTTGGAGATGTGAAATTTTACATCCATTATCATGTAATGGATCCATAAGTTGATGATCTGGTTGAATTGTCAGGCATTGATATGCATATTTGTATTCATATATAAATAATTATATTTCGTGGCCATTATGAGAATAGTTCAGCACATTTTTTACACTCGCAATTTTTTCCTTGAACAAAGGCTTTGTTATCATAAATGAGCAAACAGTCATGTGCTGTAAAGAGATTAAATTTGGTATGCATGTTGGTATGCATAAATAGATGACCTGATTAGATTCTCAAGATGTTAAAGCAAATTTTAAAATTTTCTACACTTTTTTAAATTTTATGGACTGTCTCATTTTGGTCTGCAGTGTCAGCAGTAGAATTATATGTATTTTACAAACACAGACGTAGTTCTTATATTTAAGCATTAAATAATAGTACAATTCATACAATGTTATCAATCTATGCTAATGTCACAGCTAAGATGTGATGTCATTAAAATCACATAATTAAATATTTGCAAATTCCATCAATCAAAGAAACCTGTCTTTGAAATGGAAACGAAACCAAGTTCTTTCTTTTTTCAGGACCAAGGTAAACTTTATTCAACATACTTTAAATTACAATCCAGTCAGCATACAAGTTAAATATTGAATGCAACTACAAATACAATTTTTTAAAAAGATATAAATATTTAAGTTTTTCAATTTTTCCTCATATTTTCTTCAGTTCCAGATCTGTTAAAATATTTTCATAAATTGATGATAATATAATACATTTGAATATAGTTTAAATAAAAAAAGTTTCATTAAAAGTAAGCAAAAATCTTGTCATTTAAATGAGAAGATCATATATTTATAAAGTGCAAAAAATAAAGTGGTCCTTCACTTTAAAGCAGACCAGGGAGAGCTATACAAGTGTGCTTTGTTAAAGGTGGTATTACTGAGTACATCACATGGAAAAATAGAATTCATTTAGTAGTATGGGATCCTTGACCATACCCATGATATAATACTGGTATTCTTCATAGCCATACCCATGTTATATCAGGGAATTTGTTATACTGCAGTGCTTATAGACATACCCATTTTGTATCAGGGAATGAGTTATACTGAGGTACTTCATATACATACGCATGTTGTATCAGGGAATGAGTTATACTGAGGTACTTCAGAGACATACCCATGTTGTATCAGGGAATGAGTTATACTGAGGTACTTCATAGGCATACCCATATTATATTAGGGAATGAGTTACACTGCAGTGCTTTATAGCCATACCCATGTTATATCAGGTAATGTGTTATACTGCAGTGCTTTATACTGCAGTGCTTTATAGCCATGTCCATGTTATATCAGGGAATGAGTTATACTGAGGTACTTCATTGCCATACCCATATTATATCAGGGAAGGAGTTATACTGAGGTACTTCATTGCCATGCCCATGTTATATCAGGGAATGTGTTACACTGCAGTGCTTTATAGCCATGCCCATCTTATGTCAGGGAATGAGTTATACTAAGGTACTTCATTGCCATACCCATGTTATATCAGGGAATATGTTGTTCTGAGATGCTTTATAGTGGGGACCACTAGAATAATTTTTAGGAAAGTGCCAGTGAAATTTTTTTTTTTTTTAAATTGCTAATTATATATGATCATATTTAAAATTCTGTGCCCTAAGAGTAACAAGCTTTATTTACATATACAGCATTCTACTAATGTACGGGTGTGCAGATTATTTTTATTATAATGTTTTTGGTTTTTTTTTAAACGAATTTCATGGTGCTATTAATTTTACCAGATGTTGTAGTATGCATGGTAATTCCAGGGCAAAAACATTCTTCCTCTCTTCCCTCTGTCTTTTTAGGTCACCTTTCACAAAACATTTACTTCTCTTTTTCTTTAAGTACCAGGGAAAATATAAATGCAGTCTTTGCAAATATTAGTGTAGGACATCTTGTCTGTGAATGTTTTGGTGTGTATATGCAAATGGTTGGACAGCTTATATAAAATGATGATTCCAAATGCGAATTTTTTTGGTCTTTTTTCACACCTTTGAAGGGCACTGCAGTGGCTCAGTGGTTAGCATACCAGACTTGTGATCGAAAGGGTTCAAAACCTATTGGACTAGTCTGGGACAGCTACTGTGGTGTGTCCATGGGCAAGACACTTCACTCCATTACCTTGGCACTAAATAACCTACTTGTGTTGCTGTGCCATAAAGCACCAAACCAAATGCCTTTAAAATTGCATCTAGCCATGTCCAGCAAAATTGGGACAGTTAGAAAGTTTGTAAACACAGTCTAAATAGAAATAGATACACAGTGTAAAGGATATCTTGTTAAGTATGATATTATACCCTAAGATGTAGAGTGTAATGGGTATCTTTATGAGTGACAATATACCCAAAGATTGAGTGTAAAGGGTATCTTGTTGAGTATGTCAGTATACCCAAAGATAACAATATTCCCTTAGATACAGTGTAATTGGTATCCTGAGTGTGACAGTATACCCAAAGATACAGAGTGCAAAGGGAATCTTGAGTGTGGCAATAAATACCCTAAAATACCGATTGTTTATAGGTATCTTGAGTATGGCAATATACCCTAAGTTACAGAGTGTAAAGGGTATCTTGAATGCAACAATAAATACCCTAAGATACAAAGTGTAAAAGGTATATTGAGTGCAACAATAAGTGCAGCAATAAATACCCTAAGATACAGAGTGTTAAAGGTATTTTGTTGAGTATGATTGTATACCCCAAGATCTCGAGTGTGACAAATATACCCTAAGATACAGAGTGTCAAAGGTATCTTGAGTGTGACAATATACCCTAAGATACAGAGTGTAAAAGGTATATTGAGTGTGACAATATACCCCAAGATACAGAGTGTAAAAGGTATCTTGAGTGTGACAATATACCTAAGGTACAGAGTGTAAAAGGTATCTTGAGTGTGACAATATACCCTAAGGTACAGAGTGTAAAAGGTATCTTGAGTGTGACAATATACCCTAAGATACAGAGTGTAAAAGGTATCTTGAGTGTGACAATATACCCAAGATACAGAGTGTAAAAGGTATCTTGAGTGTGACAATATACCCTAAGGTACAGAGTGTAAAAGGAGAACTTAAGTTTCAAAAGAAGGCATAGCTGTCCAAAATGTTTTATATGGCATTTTATACTTATATTTTAAGACCGACCAATTTCAGGAAACAGGATGACAGGTGTTAACAAATGACAATCTATGTCTATGAACTTTCAGTTAATGGGTAAGGTTTATTTCCTGTGCCATAATAACCAGGTTGATGTGGAACACACAGCATGTAGCATTCACATTTATGTACATATAACTTGTGCTGCTTTATAAATATGATTGACCTGTGTCCATTTCGCCTTTCAGTACATGACTGTTGGTATGTAAATGCATACAGGCGGTTTATGTGGTTTGAACGAATTAACTAGTGTAGAAATACACAGCATATACCTACTTACTTACCGACCTACCTTGTAATTTACCCACACAACATTTGTATAGTGTATGTTGTTACCATTATCTTTGGGGTTTTTTGTGGGGGGGATACATACACTTACTCTGTACTGTATAGCCAAGATTGTGTTGATCTTCCATTCAAACCTATGCATACACACACACAAACACGCACAATTAGTCACAAGATTAATGTGGCACATGCAACTGGATACAGCCCAATCATATTTAACTTCAGGATTGGCAAAACAAAGTGTCATGTATATGTTTTGACTAATCATGATTGAAAGCGAGTGACATTGTTAACCAATCTGTTGCTTCACTTAAAATGTGTTCTACACCTGTATTAGACCCGTTGTCAAAACATGTACTCTTGTAGTTTTGTTTTGAAAATGTCCACATCACTTTGTAATCAATACTACTCCTATTTGTACACCTCAACACGAGGGTTTATCCAAAAATTTATTAAGCTGAAATAGATGATCTTGGTTAATATTTTGTAAGACAACTGTTTTAGTTGGTAGCTTCAAAGAACAAGATCTTCATAATGGTTAATATTTATTTTGTTAGAGAATGCAAAGCAAATAATTCATTTTCAGTCATTGAAAATTAAAATATGCAAAGGGCTTCCTAATTCAGAAGTCTGCTTTGTTTTGTATTTTAAAATGCATTGTATATTTGAAATGCTTACATTCTGTTGGCCAATACAGCATTTCCTTCTACATTTCTCAAATTAGCTACAGAGTAAACATTTTGTAATTTACCTTTCATTGTTATAATTAGCAAGAAAACAAATTCCACATATATATATATATATATATATATATATATATATACACACACACACACACACACACACACACACACACATTTAAAGTATTGCCATTCTATGATGGTACTGAATGGAAATTTTATAATTCAAGACTGAAAATGTGTGCAGAATGCATACACAACACAGAAATTTTGAACATTGAAAAGTAAACTGTAGGTTGATTCAGTTCTTAATATATTTTTAGCACTACTGGTCATAGATCAGGAGGGCTTATGGAATGGTCTTTTGTTCGTTGTCCATCTGTCTGTTACCATGAATTTGTTATTGCTACTCCACTACATGGAGAATTGCCACAAAACTTCAAACACTCATCCAATTTTCTAGTTGATCATAAATAAAAATGGTGCCAGTTTGATGTCCAATATGACCACCACAGTTGCCATTTTTCTTTTTAATGATGCTACTCCTGAATGAAAAGTAACATTGCCATGTGGTCTTCACTGCAAGATTTTTTATAATGTATGGTTGGTCCTAAATAAAAAAGGTGCCATTGGCACATCCAATATGGCCACCATAATGATCATATTGAAAATAAAGTTATGATGGTCATGTCAGGATGCGTTATTTTACTAAAAACTCTTTTATTGGTCCTAAAGGGACATACATGGCAGTGTTCAGGTGTCTATTGTACCTGCCACAGTGGCCATCTTGGAAATCTGATTTAATGTTAAAAGGAAGATACTGTTATCTTGAATTCCAGGAAATTCTTTCAAGCTGGTAGAGCATCAGTCCCTTCAAGATATTCTTGTTAAGATTCCAGTTTGCTAAGAAAAGAATTTTTTTTCTTTTGCAGTTTTACAGTTATAGCATATTCCATTTTTATTCAGTTTGAAATAAAAATACAAGTTAACCATTGTCTGATTTTTAAAAAAATGATTTTATAAACAGCCATTAGGAAATTTTTATAAACTAAGAATATCTTGAATTTAAGAAAATCTTGGAGTGTTTTTTCCTATTAGTACATAATTTTAAAAAAATCATACGAATTTACTCAAGCTGTTAAGGACAGTCACAAGTTTAAGGATTAATGTCATAACTGTTTTGTGTTGAAACATGTTTTTAATGCTAGTGAGACTTTGTTGCTGTGGAGATAAGAGGTTGTGTGATATGTAAATAAATACTTTGTCCAAAAATTTAAAAGTACTTTAAGCAGCTGCCTGTAAAAGAAAATTGTGCTGTATCTATACATTTATTGTGATGTATCAAGAGAACATTGTGAAAGTAGATTTAGAATTTGTAATGCAAACAGGACAGTAAATTTATATTGAATAAGAACTGTTGTTGCATTAATGGATGATGCATTTAATATAACTATTAGTAAAACTTGATGATTAAGTTTAATGTGATAGCAAGAAAAAAGATTTGACTCAGTTTCATAACTTCCAAATGTTCCCATTTAATTCTTTTTTCTTCAAACAAATTTGAATATTAACAGTTGTGAAACACAAAGTAAACTTAAATGTTTTTCTTTTAATCGATTAATTTTGTCTATTTTGAAAAGGAAACCTTCTGTTTAAGATTAAAATTTATTTCAGATGGTTTGTTCTTCAAACTCTTTTATCTAATGCAGAATTCTTGTGAGTTGAAAAAAATGGCCAGTATTTTTGAATTACCTCAGTCGAAATGATGCTTACAAATTTAACGAAGTTTTACCTATGAAGAATGGCATTGTAATCCATGTTTGCATGTTTACATATATACATTATATACATATATGATTCAGTGTTTAATATGTGTTAATATTTTACTTTTATTATAAATAATCAAAAAGTAAACAGTGTACAGTAGTATTGACATGATGTTGTGCATTTGTATATGTCAGTGTATATTGCTTCCATAAATGTAGAGATACATACGTGCGAATATTCTTATAATACCAAGGGGTGGGGGGAGCCTCTGCAGGGATTTCAGTATTGAAGATAGATGGTAAATAATGAAAAAGCAGTGTCTAATGAACAGAGGGAGAGAACAAGTCAAGAGTGATACAAACTTCAGTAATTTCAGTTTAGAAGCCATTCTTGTTTAAGAAACAAATGACTTCCACCTGAAATACCATTACCAGTCAAAAGTCATTTTATAAAGAAAAATCAGTTGAACAGGTCTCCCATTAAAAGTGCTTCATGTGGCTTCTTGATATTTGTTTATATTGAATGTAAAATGTTTTGACTTCTGGTCTTGTAGTGATTGGTAATTTACTGCAGACAAGTATTATGCTATCAAAGTATTGAGAGACGTGAAGATGGGAGATCCTTTTACTTGATCTAGACCTGATCTAGTCCATTTTGAGCAATGGATACAACTCTTTTCAAGTTTTTTTTTTATAAGGACTTGCTTTAAATTCTTTCTAATGTGAGACCAGTGAGATTTTGTTTTGAGCAAAATCATTTCCAAGTATTCCAAATCAGCAAGAATGGGAGTTAAAAGTGTCCTTGTACATACTGGTAGTTGGTCATGGGTACATTGTCAAAATAGACTGTTGTCTTTGTAAGTCATGGAAATGACTCATTCTCTTGTCAGTAATGTGATATTAGGATTATGTACATGATTGCTTGTTCACAGTAAATTGCCATTTCCTGTAACTTATTGTTAATATAAAACGTGTGCATTTGATCAGCTTTTGCGCTCACAACTTGAAACAATTTCTGCACATCTTTATTTTATATACATAGGATATTTTCAGGGTGACTGACAAATTCAGACAATTTTCGGCTTTAGTTTAAATTCACGGTTCCCCTTCATTGATATATTACTACATGTGCTCGCTTACATGTCAGAATCCAGCTGCAAACTGCACAGACCCAGATTTGCACAGTATGGTATAGCAGATGTCAATGTTGCTTTTAGTTGGACTTGATTAAAAGTAGATATGTGGTATTTTTATGGAAAGAGGGTATTTTTAATGAGCTGATGAAGAATGTATAAAATTTAGCAGTGATTTTTACTTTGTTATTACACATTATAAAATTAACATATACATCTTAACATTTGAATTTAAACAATTTGTTTGTATATAATTAAACACAGACAAGCACTGATTATCCTGACTCCCTGGGAGATCTAGATTTGGTCAGGATAATCTTTTTTCCTGGGATGAATAATACACTTTATTAGTGACCATGTTTTTTGCTTTCGATGTCTTCGTTATAATGATTCATTGTAATGATCATACCTTTACTTTGGAGGAGTTACCTCCCTTGTCTCATTATTAAATTGGCATGAATAAATGAGAAGGATGAGTCAGAAATATAAATCTGTATTTTATATATAATGTTTAAAATTTCGTTCATATTTTCCTACATTTATAAATAATGATCATTGAAATGTTTAAATACTATCATCAGACATACTCTGATTAAATGAAAATCCCATGGTATGACAATGTTGTTGTAAAGAACAAGATATAAAGGAAGTGTGCATTATTTTTACTGATTAATTACTGTCAGAATTGGAAACTGAATATTCATTGACAGATATAAAATTAGGCATTTAACTTGTTTCTACACATCATTTTTCTGTAGGAACACAATTTTTCTTTAGTAACAAACGTTTTAATGTGAATTGACTGTAATAGTAACAGATTGTTGGTCCAGAGGACATAAAATTTGTCTGGATGAGTGAAAAATTGGGATAATTGATATATGGATAATGTACATTGATTTGAATCCATTGTAAAATCATGACTCACCTTGTGTTGTGCATCAACACTCAGTGTCATTATTGACACCTTCATGTATTTCCTGAAAAGTGTTGGAATCTAGATGGATTTTTTAGTGGTGGCTTGCCATCACAGATTACTTTCAGTAGCTCAGCACAGCATTTGTTGGTAAAAACTCAAGTGATCACTGTAATAGGAACCTTAGACATTCTCAGATACAAATTATTATCTCCTGAATGTATCGCCTTCATTTCTTTCATACAATGGGAATTGTAAGTTAACTTTTCTTGGTTGGTTAAAATTGTTTATTGTGATAATGTTGTCTAAATATAAAAATGAAGCGAGTTAAAGCAAGTTATTTAGGTATTGGCTTTGGATTCATTTATTTTACTTGATGCATCATGTTAACCTGTTGTCTTGCAGTAACTTTATCATCTAATAGTTTTATCTTATTTGGCAAACAAGAATGCATTGTACATTTGGAGAGATGAAATTAAGGATGAAGAAATCTTTTTTATATTTTCATTTTTAATTTTTACTCTTAGATTTTCTTCAACATTTGCTACATGTATTATGGACCAGTAATAAGTAATGTAAACGTAAAGAGTCACTTTTTAAACTTTAATCTGAATTGAGTTATTTACAGTATAAAAAATCCCAATTACATGAATAAGAAATATATGCCATTTCAAACCATGTGTATTACAACATTTTGTAACAAATACCACCCACATTAAGAGTGGTGATAGGTGCATTTGAATTTTTATAAACAATGCTTGATTGACAACTGTTTGTTTGAGCTTGGCAGTTTATAAATTGATTGAGTTGGCATCAGTTGCACGAAAAAATCTATTGCTGGGCAATCCAGAAATATTAAAAAATTTTGCGGTGAAAGTGAAGTTTCTCTTTTATTTACCTGGAAATATATTTAAAGTATTGGTTGTTGGGAGTTAGTTTTTTTATGAATAATCTCACTTCCATGAAATCAGATTATTCTGAGCTTTGTTCCCAGCTGACAGCATGATTCAAAAGAAGAAAAATCCAGGTTCAAGCATCAGTCTTCAGGAAGAGATTAATTGAAAATATTTATTCATCTTTGAGTTTCTCATATTAATGCATGTACATTTCTCTCGAGAAAGCAATTGGAAAATAGAAAACTGTCAACTGTATTATCATGATCTTAGAAATGTTGTCAGGAGAGTGAAGCTGTATCGTGATATTGTCAATTTTCGTGATGCTATTGTGTTAAAATTGCAGGGTTTATACTTGGAAGACATTGTGCCTGACCAGGTGCTAAAGCCAAGGTGTAGAGCATATGGGGAAATTGTGTTTTGTTTTTTTCAACTGATCATTGCCCGCTGTGTACTATTCATATCTGACAAACACATATTGCTGATATGGTAAACATGCTACTCTGAAATAGTGCTTTGTATTGTAGTGAATTTGAAATGGATTTATATGGACTTTGGGGAGAGGCAGTATCTCAACATCTGTATGAATTCGCTCATCTCTGCCTTTGTTGATCATCATGCCAAATGTGATGATTCATCACAGTGGCAATATTTGATAACATCTCTACAATGTAAGCATTGCATTTAGTTTGTTTTACCAGCACTTACAAATGAAACAAAATTATTTCTAAAGTAGAGATGGTGGAATGGTTGTCTTTATTATTTCAGTATTTTCAGGTGTGATAC
Source organism: Megalonaias nervosa (assembly GCA_016617855.1). NCBI lineage: Eukaryota > Metazoa > Mollusca > Bivalvia > Unionida > Unionidae > Megalonaias > Megalonaias nervosa. The sequence goes on along the minus strand of JAECUM010008730.1, from coordinate 105,850 downwards.
ATTGGTTTTACTTGATAGCACAGTCAACAGATATTATGCTTTTTGTGGAACTCTTGTGTAGGTATATTGAAGATAAAATTTGTTGCTTTATTTGGGGTATGGGATGGGGGTGGGTGAGATATCTTGAGACAGTTTGTTATATGTGAGAATATTGCACATAATTGCAAGGTTGTTTGTGTTTTTCTGTGTCTGTTTGATCATGACAAAAGTCATAATTCTTTATGATATAGACTTTTGTCAAGCCTGCCTTGTCCGTCATTATGTCTGTCTTTACATCCATCCATACCTATTTTGGTCTTTTGTAGTTTAAGAAAAGGTGGGCTTGACAAAAAGAGAGTCTCTTGTCCTGTGTATTAGCAGTTGTGCTGATTAGTCCCATGGCCATGTAGGGCTTGCTTTGTTCTCTTTTTAACCGGTGATATGTTGCATAGTTGCATATATTTCTTGGTTGCCAGGGCTGCCAAGGTGAACACATAGTACATTTATAATAATATATAAGCAAAAGTTAAATTTTGGCATATGTGGAGAGAGACTATATTGAAAAGCTTGCATTCTAGCTGGGCAGTTATTTATTGGAGATGAATATAGTAGATGGATATACTGAAATTTTGGGAGATTTGCCTGAGGCACAAAGTTTGTCTTAATTGTAAAGAAATGCTTGCACAGTTGCTTAACAGCATCATACATCATTATTATTAACTGATATGATATTTTATAGTGAGTTTATTTGTCACCAACTAGTTGATTGTGGAATTGGTTTTATGGCTGAGTAAATGATGCCAATCAGTCGTCTTTGGCATCTGTACGACACACACATGCAATTGTGTGCAGTTTGTGAGTGTTAATATCAGTGTGATGACAGATTGAAGAGGTAATAACTGAAAACAATATTCATTTATTAGACCGGTGCATCAGTGATTTAGGGGTTTGCACGCTAATCTCTTTAATTATAGTCCCATTTATTTCTGAATTATGCAAATCTGACAATAACTGCTGACGAGGAACCATTATTTGTGCTTGCCTTGTGCACTTGAACAGATTCATCTCTGAAGAGTAATGATTATCTGTACACTATCTTTATGCATTCAGAACATGCTCATCTCTGTTGTCAGATAACTATGACTTTCTGAAAGAAACTAGCAAGTGATCATAGTGACACTTCCAAATTGGGATATTTCATTAATAAATGAAATATATGCATTTTAATCTTTTTTCAATATTATTCCTGTAACTTGCTCATGAAAACATGAAATCATTTAGTAATCTGAAACTATTGCTTATGTTGCAGGTATTGCATTTAGCTATATCAATATTAAGATATTTCTTAGAGCTGTTGTGGCATCAGTGAAGATGGTATGACAAACAAACAACCATGACCTTGATAGTAGTTCAGAATGGCAACTATTTAAATTGGAGATCTTTCTCTAACTTGTGACAGATGAAGGCAAAGAATGTTCTTGTTGTTACCTTGTATTGTAATCACTTGTATATAGCACATTCTCAACACCACTGTAGACTGATCTTTCAGCTGTATCATGAAGCATTGGCAGATCAGGATCTTCAGCACTGCTATATTATTCTTGTCCTGATGGAACTCTTCTTCCTTAGTGTTTTGTGGGATGATGATGACTTGGACACTAATCTGTACCAGACAACTTTGTATGAAAACAATTCCTGAGGGCGAAGTCAGTAATAGATTTTAGTACATCACATGATGTCGTGTAATGTCATATCATATCATATTAGCACATTTCAATAATGCCCACTGGAATAAGTATAATGACCATTATTGCCAAATATAGTATCATGTGGTCAAGGTGAAATTGGTTTAGTACTTTCTGAAAATAAATCTCTATGGTTCTTCAATTAAGAACTTTCACGTGATGTACTTTTGTGTGATACACTAATTATAATTTTGTTCAGATAGCATAGACCCTGATATGTTTGTACATTATGCGATGACAAGCCCCCGTTACACAAAATTTCTGCACAGATTGAGAATTTACATTGTCACACCTGTGAAACTTGGACAGTATTTTTTGCAGAAGTAGATATATTTGAAAGGATGAGAAAAGAATTCAGGAATTTCTCATATTCAAAGTAATCCTCATAATTTCCTCAAAGACAAAGCATCATTGTTATCAGGAGTGTTTAAGCTATGACTTTTAATTATTGGTGCTTGTTGAATGCTCTTTGCAAAAATTCACTAATCAAGAGGGCAGTAAGAAAAATTATTAAACTCTCAGTTTTGAGGAAGAAATTTTGAGATTTTTTTACAGCTTAGCGACTCTGGGATCAGATCAGGTCCTACTTGGTTTGCAGTTATGGGTGTGTTCTTTACAGTTACAGGTCTAATATTATTACTGGTTGTAAGGGTAATGTTTGGAAATTGCATGGTTAAATATTGAAGTAGACGTGATCACACCCAATCATGATTCGACAGTTGTCCCAGAATGGAGAGGAACTTGATTGGATTATTGAAAGCTTGTATCCTAATTCATAAGGAGATGCAGGAAAAATACTATTAATACCTGCCTAAGTTTAATTGTCTTGCTGAGTTGTATGATGCAGTTTTGAATTACACTTTACCATGGAGTTGTGATTCTTGTCAAGATTTTCAATTATGTACCACCTAGTGGCATTGTTTAGTGTATATTTGGTGCTTGTTAGGGAGAGAACAGCAGCTTTTGTTGACATAGTGACTTTTTGTTGTCACTGCCATGTGGCTTACTTATATGATGTGTACCATTTGTGTACTGGAAGTTGTTATTATGTAATCTGCACTTCACATATGACTGATTCACTGTCAAGAGCTGATTGTTACTTACATGTGTACTCTATCAATGGAGAAAATATTGGCATGCGCATACAACTTGATACATGTTAAATTATACAGACATTTTCTGTTAAAAATATTCAACTATTACCAAAAAATCAGTTTTCCTATAACATGGATGATGATGTTCTTAATTGCCACCTCATCATAATCACTCCATAATCATCATCAACACCTTTGTTATTGTTAATATTACTACCATTAATAATGAAAATTATTAAAATTAATTTAACATCTAATATTATTCATATGTTGAGTACATGTGTAAGTAATATGGCATGAGCCTCTTGTTTCTCTGACAGTGAATTAAGGAGATAGTTTTGCTTTTGTTATAGACTGTTAACGACACGATATGGAGTTCTTTATTGCAATTAGAATTTTCAGTTATTATAATATGTATTAAAAGATGTTTTAAAAGATTGTATACAAGTTGTGTTTAATATTGCCCTTTAAAGTTTGACTGATATTGTCTTGTGAACTAGTTTACTTTTAATATTATGGATTTATTTAATTTTTATTTAGTGTTATTGTTCAGCATAACTCTTCCACCATTGGCATGGCAGCATCAACAGTATACAAACTTTTATGTTTGGGGCCATGATATTTTGCACATTATCATGGCCAGAAGTAGTAGACCTAATTATGGCATCAGTTTTCATTTTTCATCTATTTTCAAAACATTTTAGACTGAATTATTGAAGAAAAAAAACTAAATTGTTTGAACGATTCAATACAAAATACTTAAGGTAAGCAAATGAAAGATGGCATGTTTGTATTGATAGGCCTTTGTGGCAGTGATTTGAAATTGATGAAGCTTTTGCCTTTTAACTAGCAGTATATTGATCTATTTCATTTGTTCCGATTGCTTGCAGGGCAGATACAAATGCATCAGTAGTTATATTCGCCATAACTCTTGGGAAATTTAAATTATTTTTTAGTCTAAACGAGTAATATTTTGCTCTTCTAGTCATTGATCAAAGTGTTTATTGGGTGGTTTGTTTTTCGTTGTTTTCTGTAAATTGGCACAAGTTTGTTATCATTAGTCCTCCCAAACTACAAGTAGGATTGCTGTGAAACTTGACACACATATTCATCTCGTGGTCCAAAATGAAAATGGTGCTGCTTAGACTTACACTGTTAAAAATAAAAAAAATGTTAACTCAACTCCAGAATGGATGATGATAGCATCATCACAGATGTTTTACTGAAAGACTTGTGTGTAGTTGGTCCTAAATGAGAATGGTCCTCTTCAGACAACTCAGTGGGCATCTTGATAATTTTTGTTATTACTACTTCTGAACGAATGATCATATCGACATGGGGTTTTCACTGAAAGAAATCTTATGATGTCTGGTGCGAATTTAACATGGCAGCTAGTTTGGAAGTCTTGTTATTTTTATTTCTCTAAAATGGAAAGTCATATGAACACGGGATTCTCACCAGAAAACGTATTGTAATGTGTTACGAGTCTGTGCTCTTAAAATGAATAACAGAAAAGAGTGAAAGACAATAAACTTTGTAAAATGTAAAGAATGTAATTTATTTCCCTAGAATACAAACTGAAAATGAGAAAAAAGAACTTACAGTATTGCTAATTAAATCCCAAAATAATCCAAGTATTACAGACACAAGTCCTAATAATTTAAAGTCCTGAAAAAATTCAGTACAAGTCCCGAAGAAATCCAAAAACTGAAGGCGATGACGTGTCTGTTATAGCTTAGTGTTGATGTGTTAAGTCTTTTGTTGAATCACAGTAATATAATTCCAGGTTTGAACTCAGTATAAATTCCAGTGACTGTCACAATACAAGAATTTTATCAGAGCACTTTTGTATTTCCAGAGAAAATCGCTTGAATTCAGTAATTTGTAGAAAATAAAATTCAGCCTAACTGGTCACAACATAATACAACTTGAAAGTGCTATATGTTAAAGCACTCATGATCAAGTCCTCACAATCACAAGATTATATAGTTCTTTACTTGACGTCAGGTCACAATTGTCATTTTCTCAAACAAACCATTACCTAATGGAAAATAACCCTTCTAGAATGATCCTGATGTTTACAAAACAATAACTTAGGAAACTCCAAAACTTTGACCTAAATAAACATATCTGCCTGTTCTGTTAATAATGATCCTGATATTAAGCCCATACACAGAATAATTTAGCTATGCATTGTTTACAATGAATAAAATGAAAAAGTCACTTGGGTCAAGCAGACATGAACTCAAGTTTTGGACAAGGTCAAGTTTAACATACACTGTTACATTACAATAGCATTTAATAAAAAAATATATAGCTAACAAACAATTAAATTAAATATACATAACAAATGTCTTGTTGGTCCTAAGTAATGTTACTTATCTGAAAGTCAGTATGGCCACCATGGTGGCCATCTTGGAAATATTATCTCTACACTTAAAGGATGGCTGTAACGATATCGGCTATCGGAGCTGCGGCGTCGGCTATTTCTGCCAGACAAAAATATGCCTAGGATGTATGACGATGGAGTAATTCACAGAATAAAACATGCATTTTGTTCACCGGAAATGTCTAAGCAAAGCATTAAAGAAACCGCAATCTATTCGGACCACTCTGGCTATTTGTAAAATTGGTCTGAACGAAGGAAAGACCGGTGATGCATTCGTAACTTCTTGGTCAATCTTTGTTTCGTAAATAGCTGTGGTGGTCCAAATGGCACCTACTGATCTCAAGGTTGCAGATACCAACACTGTGTTTACACAGATATATTTCTTAGGATACCTAGTTGGTCCCAAACGAAAATGATATCCAGTGCACATCCTGGAAAAAATGGTCTCGAATTGCTGGAATTCTTTTTCAGCCAGTAGAGCGTCAGTAACTTTGAAGGACGCGTGCTTTCTGTACTGGCCATAGAAGAGCTTATTGGATGCTGTTTTGTCCATTGTCCGTCCGTTTGTTAGCACTAGTATGTTAAAAGTGCTTCTTCTAAACTACTCGGAGGTGTGCCATGATACAACACCCCCCCCCCCTTACAAACACATATACACATTCAACCCAGGGTATATTTGGAAAAATGGTGCTGCTTTGGCCATCACACCGACCATCTTGAAACTCACTGTTATCAGTACTCCTGGTCATATCAACATGGGTATTCACTGAAAGACTTTTTGTGATGTCTAGTTGGTCCTAAATGAAAATAGTGCCGATCTCGTAGCCAATATAACTGCCACGGCAGAGATCTTGAAAAAATCGTTATACGCTGCTCTTTTTGAAGGGTTTTCACCAGATGTCTTCTTATAATATCTAGTTGATTCTAACTGAAAATGATGCCGCTCGTTGATCAAATACGACAGAATGCGGCCATCTAAAAAATGTTTCGTATTGCTTCTCCTCCTGAATTGAGGATAGTCATAACAGCACGGGATTTGTCTAAAATAGTTTTGATGTCTAGTTGGTCCCAGTGAAAATGGTATCGATCTGATGGCCAATGTAGCCGCTATGGCAGCCATCTTGAAAATGTCACTACTACTGAACAGCAATTTATATGGACTAGGGGTTTTCACCGGATTATTTCTTAGTCAGGTTGGTCCCAAATAAAAACGGTGCTGCTCTAGCAAACAGCGGCCATCATGAAAATCAGTTATGACTCCTCCTCCTAAATGGATGGTTATATCGACGAATGTTTTAACCAAACGACAGCACATGGGGTCTGTCTACAAGTTCACACAACTTAGCAACAGCCCTTTCTCAAATACACAAGTAGGTACATGAAAAGTGGCAAGGACTACAGTGCTTGTATATGCGTATGAGTGGATCAGAAATACAGTGCATTAATACAAATGAATATGGGAAATTTCATCGTACTAGAAATATTAATACAAAATGAGTATTTAAAAAGATAATTTAAAGAAGAGAAAAGGGAGAATGGTGGACTTACGAAGGGGTTCCATGGCGGGTCATGCCAGTTTTAATTTGTCTTGGACGATTATTATTTAAAAAAGATGAGAGTGTTTAGGTCATTTGACAGTTTAGCTGATCCAGTCGGCAAGACATTTGTACTAACGGTGATGAATAATTGGTTAAAGCAATGCGTTAGTCTCAGTCTTGGTACTGTATGTTTCTTATAATTAAAAATATATTGCCAGACAGCCTCGTCGTCCTCTCTACGTGTGCACAATGGGCTATCAGCAAGAAAATTTGAAAATAAATAATTTAAATCGCTGCAGTTGTTTCTTATCCTCGTATGAATAATTGACGATTTCCTGTTACCAGTATAATAAAATAGTGGGACCTGATTATGTGTAGTTTTAATTTTGCGTTGAATTATTAAATAATCTATTTCACGTTTTACTGGATCCGGCAGTGTTCCATACCTTTGAAATGGAAGATATATAAGAATTTCTAGAGACTTCTAGTCTAGTAAGTATTTCTTGAAAATTAATTTTATTTATCAAATTTTATTGTGCTGCGTGGCCATCTAACGGAGGAAAAAGATATTGGAGGTATGAGGGAGAAAAATCATAAGAAGTTTTGTGAAAGGTACAAGTTCATGAAATGTTCTTATTTCCGATAATGGGAGCCAACCGGTTTCTCTGTAAATATTATTAGAAGCGCTATGATTAAGTACAGTTGCAATTCTTCCCGCATCATGTTGCAGTCTTTCGAGTCTTCGTAAGTCAGCGGCAGAGCAAATGATACCATATTATATCATCATACTCTAGGAGAGGGCATATATAACAGAGATTCATTCTTTCTAATGTTTTTCTACCTAAATTGCATTTAATGGACTCCAAAACACGGATGCATTTAAGCAGATATTGTCACTAAGACGTCTTATGATACATAGTTGGATCTAAATGACGATTTGTAGTTGGTCCTTAATGAAAATGATGTCGATCTTAATCCAATATGCCTGCCACTGCGGATAATATTAAAATGTTATTATTGGACAAACATATTACTGATGGTTTCAGTATTCGGCAGTAGAAAAAAGAAGAGACGGGCTTATCTTGAAATCCTGAATATTCTTTTCGGCTAGTAGAGTGTCAGTCCCTTCGAGGAACTTTTATTAAGTCTCGTGGTCATAAGGCCAAATGAACTTAATCGTATCGTCCTTTGTGCATAGAACGTCGGCCGTTCACAACTTATATTTACATCAACTCATAAAACGCTTAGCAGAATTTAATAGAAAGTATGAAGCTCTTGCAAAGTTTTTCAAATAATGCGAATCCGTCATCAAATTTGACCCCGCTGTTACTTACAATATAAAAAACCCACCGAAACGACATCTTCACAAGAACTACTAAACATAATTTGACAAAATGTCTTTTAGCAGAAAGCATAGGACAATTGGTATCGAATCACCATCAAATGAGTTGGTGTTGTTGTTATGGTGTTTAGCACCATTTTCCAGCAAAAGGTAGGCCACACATGGCGGCCAATAGGAGGTGGAGGAAGAAGCCGGGAAAACTCCGAAAGAACCAACGAACCACAGGAAGCTACTGGCAAGCTTTCTTACGTACCGACATTGGAGAGCTGGAGACTAGAACCCAGGCAGACAGCTTTAGACCACTCGACCACACGCTGCAGCCATCAAATGTGTCCACCATTACTAAAAATAGAAAAACCTGTCAACAATGTGACAATTCCTACCCCCCCCCCAGGTTCAATAGAATTTGACCAAATTTGACAGAAATTCAGATTTGTACATAATGATACTGAGCCATCAAATATAGTCGTTAATAATGACATTAGGAAAAGAAAACATGAAACAAAAGATCCCACACCTCAACAACTCAGAAAATGCTCTGTAAAATTTTATAAATTCGCCAGAAAACATCCTGGCATGAAGAATATTTATTTTTACGATAATGACGCAGATCCGCCATCAAATATGAATGTTGCTTCTAAAAGTAGAAGAAACCGTTCGTGAGCAACTTCTCAAAGAACGCCCAACAGATGTTGGCTAACAATGACAGGGCGCGCTAGCTTTTAGACCTTTAAAATTTATACCAGGGGTCTCAAACACGCGGCACGCGGACCGCATGAGACCAGCCAAGTCGTAGCCTGTGACCCGCAAAATGATTGGCGTCAAAAGATGTCATGAGAGACACAAAGGTGGTGCGGCCCTTGGGTCATCGAAAATGCCCACATGCGGCCTTCAGGTTCGTTTGAGTCTGAGACCCCTGATTTATACGAATGATGCTCAATCTGCCATCAAATTTCAACAGAATATACAAACTTTGACAGAAAGCATACTGGTATAAAAATCTTTCAATACTGAACAAATGGTGATATAGTATGTAAAAAATGCCGGTTCCAGCATAAGATATGATATTACATTAAAACAGGTTCATTTTGATAAGGAGCAAGCATGTTATGATAACACCCTTATGTGCTAGAATCGGTATTCCTCTTTTGGACTACAGCTGCCAATGAGTATCCCCACCACGGTATGTAAAAATATCGGTTTTAGCAGGTTTTGTGTGGCTGAAGCGAAAATAGCGGTTTGATGCCAACCCCGGCGCCCCTGTACCCCGACTACCGCTGCCCAAGCCCCACCCCCGATTACTGATTTGAGTTACAATAATTTGAGCTCCATTAGCACATCATTTCCAATAGTTCCTCTAACATCTTTATGACCAGAGTTGTAATACCATCCTCTATAACGTAGCGTTTGTCATCGTAACACGATAACCCCCCTTCATTAAGCGAGTATGTAAATAGGTTATGATAATTAGATCTGATCCTATTCATTTGCGAGAACAGCTTAATGCCTCCTCACGCTGCTGGATAATTATCGTCGGATAGTGATTTTTTTACGATATTTTTAAAATTCCTTTTGCGTGTTTTATGACAACGCCACCTGCTAATTTGATCGAAAACAGCTCACTCCTCAACCAGACAAATTCCGCTTGGGCACTGAGTTCGTCTCATCTTTACTTTGCCGATGACTTCTATTGGAATCATCATTGAATTTACTCGTATTAGGATAGTCCGAAAAATCGAATAAAGGTTTGTCTGAAAACATGTCCTCGTACACATCCTCGGTTTTGATTTCGTAACATAAGATGTTCGTGTCGGTAAACAAAAACTTGGCGTTACTTCCGTAACAGGATTTAAAGTGCCTGTAATGAAAATCATACATGAGCATTTTGGACAGCTCCAAAACTGTGAAACCTCAGTAGATGGGTTTGCTCATCACTAACTCATTTTTCCCACCTGTGGATGGCTATTAAACTTTGAACAAAGATTTTCATGCTGAAAAACCTGGGGTCAGCTACTAATTTATTTCTCCGCACGACATCATTAATAAGCTCGACATCCACTCGCTTTCTGATATTTTCAATGGTTTTATCAAACACCGAGTTATTCATCAGCTTAAAGAAATCTTTTCCGAAATTGCTCGTGGCCAACGTTCTTTTTGAAGTGTTATATCTAATGCAAGTCTCTAGCCAATTTCGTTGATCAAATTTGAGCACACGATAAATTCTATCCAACTTTACACCTAACGACAAACATTGCCTGATATTATTGTAATGAATTTACGTACCGATTATTTTCTGATGAGATTACGGACTAATTTTGTTGTGTTTCCTCCTCCTCATTCTAATGCTTGTTTTAATTGCAGCGTGTGAGGTTTCAACATGTCCTAAGGAAACTACTAAACTTTCTGATGCCAGTGGGTAATCGTTATGCTGCTCGTGGAGATCCTGCGGATAAAATAAATCCACTTCGAAAAAGTAGCCGGTGCCATTATCGCTATTGAGCAATTCTCTGTGAATTTTTCCCGGTTCATTCACGAGAAATTTCCAACCGACATCGGTTGAGACATTGCCCATACATAACGATTATTATAATTCAAATAAATGATGTACATAGATTCCTCGTTAGGATCGTATTCAGACAGATGCTTATTTTTGGCTTTGCAGTGCCTGTGAGTGATGACGCTAACGCCTCCTCGAATTCCTTTTTCGAGAAAATTAAACATGCCAATGTCGGTAAATAGATCTAATGTGACCCAGCTGATTTTCAGTGCGGCGTCCCACGATAGCCCTGGAGATAAATAATACCAGCAAGGATCTAATCGATAATAATTGAGACACGTCCCTGAAATTCTCAAAGACGTCGGCGAGCAGCTATCTGTGGTCAAGAATAAATCGTGATAATCTCTCATGGTGGCCATCCCAAACACATCCCATATTTTTAGCACAGAAGCATAATCCGCTTCGATAGTATTAGGATATATCAATGAGCTGTATAACTCCTCTTTAGGTGGTAAAGACTTCCTATCAAATTTACTACAATCGTTCATGAACTCGTAAGGATAAACTTCTTGGCGTCATGTACTCGATGCGATCGCCATATCTTTCTTTGGTGTGCTTGAATTGTTTCCTATTGTTGACGAGATCATCTAACGATGCGGCCATAAACTGAAAACTATCGTTGAACGTCAATTTGCCTAACGAGAGCGACATGTATTTTTCCATGTTGTTAGGAATGCATTTGATTTTTTTGCGAGGACTTCCCAAAACGTTTGACGAAATAAAATAAGGTATTTTGAAATGCAAATTACAAGCGTTATGATCAGCTCCTCGTTTTTTTACGGTGTAATGACGATGATCTATCATACAATCGTTTCCAAACATTTTTTTATTTTGCAGATCGAGCAGTCCACAGTGTTGTAAAAATCGATTTTGTTTTGCTTGGCAAAAATCATTTGAGCCAGTAAGACTGATTTTATTTTGCCTATATCTACTAGTAAATCCCGCACGAATTTTTCTACCCAGTACTGCCCACGATACAGTTTGACCTCGGAATTATAATTTTCATTGATGTAAACGATTTTGTACGCAAAACTGCACGGCACATGCTGCTTATACGCAATTTTGTATGATTTATCATCGGTAGAAATGTATGCATTTCCAGTATCCTCCTGCTGATCCACCCGCGACACCAACTTTGTTATCTGCGCTTCAAAATAAGCGTACACGACGAAAGGAATCCTCATCTGGCAATTAAAATTTTTAAACGTTGTTTTGCCGATGCTTTCTTTAGGGGGTTTCATCATCATGACATTGCCTCAATCAAGGCTATGCTTATAAAGATCCTCTTGTTTTCTAAACCCGGTTAAAGATTTTTTACAATGATAGCTTTTATGTTCGCTTTTACTGGTTTGTTTATTTAGTAACCTCGAGAAATTGTTTCATCCAGCAACAGTGACTGGTAAGCTAGGTGAGCTTGCTCACCGTCCCGGTTGTCGTCCTTGTGAACGTACGAGAGATCGATGCAGGTTCCATAGTTTCCACTGGCCAGTCTTAGCTTGTAGTTACTGTTGGCAGGGTGACCTCGGTCATTAGCCCCGCACCCAAGGACATTGATATCTATGTTATTTTGTTTTTAAAATTATGTAATGTCACCGATCTGTATCGAAAATTCGATTCCGGTAAAATTGAACAGTTTCCATAGGGCTTGTAATGATTTATCCGGTCAGGATTTCTTCCCGAGGGGTAAGGTGCGAATAACACCGCCCACATAACACATCTGTTGTTGTTTTTAACGTTAAAACAGCTTTTGTGTTTCCACGTCATTGGGTAGCGGTAAGCACGAGCATGCCCTACGTGGATTACATTTAGCCGTGATGAAGATAAGCCCCATTATTCCGACCATCACCCACCCCGAACCGCGCTGCTGGGTCTTTTCCATGTCCTCTGCTACTTTTATGTGAATCGATATCACACTGACATATTCCGCGTTTAAAAGACCTCGTTGACGCGTGACAAAATTGGATTCGATCTCGTGCTTGTACACAGTTACAAGCATCAATCTGAAAAACACATCACTAAACGTCTTCAACGCCGCAGTCAGAATGCACGAATTAAATGTTTTACGATAACCAAACCATTTGACGAGCGATTTGTTCCTTTTGTCAAAATGACTTTTTCTGTCCAGAAAATATCCTGGTCAGCTTTTTACAGTTCATGGTCGTGAAAAGAACCTTCGATAGGTTCTCCTGCCGCGTCTTTAAGCATGTAGGTGACCGACAATGTTTTCTGAACTTTATCTACCACAAAATACGTCAGTCCAGTTGTGTGTGTACCCTTTTTCAAACGTACAATTTTGCTTGCTGATTCTCAATCGTTCTCCCACGGTAAATTTGTATGATGAGTCTCTCACTTCCTGTTTCCGGCCACTTTCCCGAGCTTCCGTAGGGGTCATTCTGATACCATCGTTCCTCGTGTGATTGTACTCGTCTACGATTTCTGGTAAAAAAAAATCTAAATATCAGTGTTATCGCTGGTGAACGTTTTCTAGATGCAATTTTTTAACGTCATGTTAAAATGCTTGATCACAACGACTTTACCTTGGTTTTGTGTGCTGTGCAGCGCGATGTTATTGTTTTTGAAGCCAGTCTGAGAAGGTCTTGTAAAATTCACTGCCATGATTCACCCATAATTTTCCATGTTTTTTTTTCTCTATTGTATTGAACGCGTTGACGATAGAAGCTCCTTTTTTTTATTTTTTAACGGAATGTCCCAAGCTAATTTGCTAAAAACATCGATGACCGTCAGCAGATACCTGATCCCATGGTTACAAAAGCTGTAATCTCTCGTGTGCACTAAATCCGCAGACCAAATATCTACCAGTACCACAATTACCTTACGCAGTGGGAATTGTTTCTGCGAGCTTACGCAGTTCTTTAGCAAGCTGTGCACTGGGAAACGCACCAATTCCCAAACTGTTTAGCGCCTATGATTCCTCGCACTAAACCACGATTGACTCGCTCTCTCAAATTTTGAGGATTTAACTCTTTTAATTCGCTTAAAATCGCCTCGTCGCATCCGGCTTTATCATCTGGGTGATCCCAGTGGCAAATATAGTGCCGCATCGCAATCGCATCCATGCTGTTATTGGGTTCTTTGCCGGGCAGCAGTTGATAGTTTTCATTGAGTTGTTTTGCCAGAGGGTTCCATGGGCCTGTGTATTTATGCTCAGGTAACGTCCAACCTGCCTTGGGCTTTGGTAGTTTCCCGATGATTTTGTGAATATTGATACCGCCTGCTATAAGTTTACGTCTTCCGCATCAGACCCATCCTCCCCCCCCCCGCACACACACACATTAGTTAGCAATGTCTCTACAGGACATTTTCCGCTATGCCTCTCCAAGATGTAACCGATGCTTTATCAGCCACAAGTGCTGTCATCGATGCCCTGAATCTGAAGCGAACTGTATACGGCTCTTTTGCAGTGACGCTGTGACAGTGACTTTGGTCGCGGAGACTGTGGTCGCTATGGCTCGTTTTCAAGTATTGGGCAACAACGTCGGAAGATGGCAATCCAAAAGAATCAAAGTATTCAACGTCGCTTTGGGCAGAATAGCTGACCACAGCGACTCTGTGCGTGCCATTCCCGCCATGATAATTTTGAATGTTAATCACTCGACCTTCATCGTCACGCATTAGATCCAATAGCTGATATTTCGAGAAAAACCTCGGAATTCTTTAAATACAGGGGTTAATATTTTTTTTATGTCCAAATTGGAAAGGCTAGCTTTTATGGAAAGGCTAGCTCTTCTAGAATTGTCCGCACTTCCGCAAATACCTCGTATTTCTGACTTCACATCGTCCCCGGCAGTCTCAGTCCTTTTCGTACCGCCACGGCCAGGAACCGTCCGAAAAAGCTGGAGTACTCTTCCCCCTAAACACTCCCTAGAAACCCTGGCAATGCCGACCCAGCTAATCCTGCTAACAGCGTAGCGAAAATCCTTCGTGTTTTCTTAATTACGCCACGCTCAGTTTAAGGATGTATCCTTTCTTAGCTGCACCGTGTTTGGCGAGCGACGCGATCTGTCTCGCCGTCAACATGAGTTTATCGGGGCCGTTCGGCGCCTGAGATGGCAGTGTCACCTTCGCGACAGAAGCGGCGTAGAGTTTAATCGCTACGGCTTTTTACGTTGCGCTGCTTTAGCGACGCTCACCTTTTGCGAGTCTCATAACGAAAATCCTACCGAGGTGTACGGCATTTCGTTATTTATAACGGATGTTATTGTTTTCTTGAAATGCGACCAGGGTGTGTTAAAGCACTGTGGGAAATACTCACATTTCCACGATTGGCAAAGCCAAGGTTGGCATAACCACGATTTTTTTCCTGCCAAAAACATCCCCAACTGCCGAGAGCAGCTTCGTTGCCCCTGTCTGCTCTTTCTGTCGCTCCAGAAGCTACCCCTGCACCGGCTGCAAAGCCTGTTGGTAATAACACCAAGGCTAAAATTTTAGGACCGATGATCTTAATTAAAGGAACGATGGCTGAAGCGTTACCTGTGCCTGTGCACTTGTGCGCCCCACGGGCACGGCCATCGCTTTGATAGCGGCCAGATGCTTGCATCTTACGCTGTCTTCATGGAAATGCTCGCAGTTTTAGGCATTCTATACAGAGTACATGACATAGCTTTTACACGATTGATTGCTTGCAATTCGAGAAACGCTAGCGTTTCTAGAAATACCTTGCATTTTGGACAGCGTTAGCAGCAGTGTCACTGCTGTGCAAAGTACTTCCGGGACAGCTGTAGAAATGGAGAGCAATTCCTCTGTCACACACGACTGATCATCTTTGGAACAACTTAAGAAATGCAAATCACTTCCGGTTACACGATTACGTTCGTTTTTCCGTCGATAATATCTAACGTTATGTAACTATCGGACGTGACGAGCGCGTAACACGTATACTCATGACCAGCACAAGGATTGGTGGTACATCGGATTTCTAGTAGTGCTTTCACTACCAGAAATACAAAGCAGAAGTGTTTACACTGGAAATGCAAAGCATTTCTACCAGTTACCCGATGCGCAGCTTAAGCTGATTAGGTCCTGGGACATTATCTGGTAATGGTCGCGCGTCAGCAGTTGCTGGGTCAGCAAATGATTCAGAATTTGCACGATTTCGTTATAGATTTCCATCCCGGTATTCCCCTCTTGTCTAGAAGCGATGAATAATTTTAACCGCGAGACGATTTCGGCGGGGTGTTTGTAGTAGCGAATGGTGGCCTGGCCACCGGATCCGTCGCGGATCATGGCTGTACACTTGTGCACATCATCACTTCTGACCCCCTTGCCTTTCTTCTTTTTTACCTTTGAGCTGATACCGTGACTAATTAATGTAGAGTTTACTTTAATACGTAATCCTGAAATTGGAACAGCATAATGTTTAATGTAATCTTTTTTTTTTAACCATTGCGTAGTACTCGCGAATTCTTGAAACGTCATCTCGTTAAAAAGCTAAATCTCGCTGGATATTTTAGTTCTAGCTAGAATTTTATTTATTTATTTGCCTGCATCCCCCATGGGTAATCTTCTATCGCATTTTGTTTTCTCCTTTCCTCGCCGTGTTTCGTTTTACCCATGCCATCCAGCATGTCCATCAGGGTCTGCTGCTGAGCAGCGTCTGCTTCTTGAAGATTAGTAAACTTTTCAATGAGTTGATCTTGTTTGGCGTCTACTGTTGTGCAAACTTCAGCTAATTTTGCATTGAGTGTGTCCTATTGTACATCGTGGCCTGCTGCAGTTCTGCTAATCGCTTCGGTGATGGGTTTAAAGGATTCCTGGGCCACGTCCAGCTGCAATTCTTGTTTACACTTTCTCCTCCGACACACACTGCCGTAATTCTGCACGTTGTTCATACATTTTCACAGCACCTTCTCACATTGAAGTTTCGACTGTATTTTCTGGAAAGACATCTTTTTATACGGATAGCAGTAGAGAAAATTGGGTTGTCACGGAACGATAACTCTCCGGTACCGTCTCGACATGAGGATGAACCGTGATGAACTCGTGTTTGGAACGTGACGTCGCGGCGTGATAACAATCCTTTAACTCTTCGACTGCCATGGTCTCGAGCGAGCGCATCGATGTGGCGGTTATCCTGCCCGGAAAAAAGTACAAAACATCCCATGTTGCGCCTAATGTATTTGGGCACGTCATAATATGATTGCGTCAGATAAATGTAGTTGCAACGTTTATGACGCGACAACGGAAAGTACTCAAAAATCCTCGCCATGTTCTCGGGGTCAATGTTAATATCGTCAAACACGATGATTTTGTGGTGGTGACCGAGGTCACCGTCACTATGATCGTCCTCTTCCTCGACATGAACCAATTCATTGTGACCGGTAATCATATATGTGTGGCGGAGGCCACAGGGGCTGGTGCCAGCGGCATCCTGACCGAGGTCAATCGGACCGAGGAATTGTTAAATTCGTCAGCATTTGGTATTTATCCTGCTGGGGATTGAGTGTGTAAATCATAACCCCGATGGTAATTCAACATGCTGTTGAGCGGTAAATCCATCAACAAATTCGTTTTGCTCTGGTCGGTAGGACCCACGATCTTTGTAATGTTCAGTCCGGTAGCAAAAATGGTGTTTTTGCTTCTTTTTTCCCGCGAATAAAAATTAATGATGTTCTTTCTTATACAATAATATCGCACACAACGTTTGGAACTTTAATCGGTACCGGAAGAGCGTCGCCGTCGGAGTCTTGTGCTCCAGAAAAAAGTCAATCTCGCCGGAGATACTATGACGGGATATTTAAGTATGGGAAGGAACGTCATCGGCGGATTGCAGAACGTTCATCCAGCAGCAGCGGACCATTTGGCGAGATGGTCTTAAGTGGGGACGTTGGTGAACACGAGATTGTCCTCGACTGGCAGAACGATGATCGGCAGCATTAAGATAAACGGAAATTTTTTGTACGGCCTGCCTACGACCTCCTCGGTGGCCGGTTCCACAGCCAAACCCCAAGTGTCGTCGAGAAGTCACGTCGAGGCTGAATTGGCGGATAAACTCAGTAAAACCGGAGGCACCATGACCGGATCGATCACCGTGAGCCGAAAATCCACGATTTTTGGGTTACCTACTACAGCATCGGCATTAGATGCGTTCGCAAAGAGTTATGGAAACGTGAAACGTTACGCCGTCAGATAATCAGGTGGCGACACGTTATTGGGCGAATATTACAACACCGTTGACAGTGACAACAGAGGAGGTTTATTCCTGTCGTCGGGGGTCAAACTGATCGTGACGGATTACATGCCTACGCTTTTTAACGAAGTCACTACCAAGCAGTACGTGGATCGGCGTCGTGTTAAAAATAATAACGGGCACATCCCACATCCCACCGCTAACCGATTATGTCAATAATCGGTCTGGATTCGTGGTCACAGCTTCGTCCGAGGACTCCTCGACGTTTAAAGCTGATACGGCTTTTGCCCAGCAACCGACGTGGGGGTATAACACCAACTAATGACCCACAACAAGTGCCACCTCCAATTTCTGGATACAAATCCAGATTTGAGGGGGCCAAACAGGATAATACTCTAACTGGATCGAATGTGCTCGAGTTTGCCGTGCCTTATTTAAAACACAGCATTGAAACAGACTGCAGTAACAGCAGAACTTCCGAATCCTTGACGGAGTTTTTTTCAGATATTTATTTTAGGTGATTTAGCATAAAATAAGATGGCTGAAATTGTCAGGATCGCTATCGAGCTGTATCACTTATTATTTGATGATGTGTATCGACATGATTCAATTTACGACGAGAAAGATAACCACGCGCTCAAAACAATGAGCGGATTGTACGTTCACATTAACAGAGTGAGAAACACGGCTAAAACGTCTTCGGCCACCGCTCACACAACGTTTCAGGATGATGCTGATGCTGTCGTTGGTGTCTGTGAGGGAAATGCGGCATCAGCAACTGTGAGAGTTCATCGACACATATTTTGCCGTCTTTAAATTTTGCAACGAAAGGGAATCCATTCGATTAGCCAATAACATCGAGGAAGTTGTTCAAACCATCATAAAAGATCTTCATCCGGATGTCGTAGACGTCAGGATACTGCATAAGATGTAAATTTGCACGAAAAGAAGATGATGACGCGCATAAAAAGATCACTATTGCATGGGCAACGTCGTCGCTAAAATTGTTTCGCGGCAATAGAAAATTACGCGATCATGTGAATAAAAGAAATTTTTTCCATAAGGTGGGATTAGAATACGAGGACGTGGACATGATGGTGGTTGTCATGGTGTTCCTGGTGGGATGACAATGCAGCAGCGCAAGAATTCACTCCAACCAAAAGAGAAGCACAAATCATCAGAGAGGCTTATTACATTTCAGTGTTACAATCGTTAGCCAAACCTGTGCATCCTGATAAGGTCGCAGGGACTGTGGATTATTTAGAATCATTAGCAGAGCAAGTAAGGACTGTAGGATACGTTCAGTTTCTCTCGGAGGTAGCTATAATCCGAGAAATAATTTCGGTATTGTTCCACATGCTGCACCAGAACGACGAAAAAATTGAAGACCGAAATTTATATGTCAGCAAATATGTTACCAAGCTGAATCAAAATTCGATGCTATTCTACATCATCTTCGAAAAATCTACTGGGGTCAATAAATACAAAATGCGGCCAGTGTTAGATTTTAGTCATGTGGACGAAAACCGGAAGATCGCAGGTAGTCTTAATACTGCTATTACCACAGGAAGGTTTATGTGCCGTGACCGCAGCCGGTGTCGTATCGACAGGAGCCACAGCAAATCCTTTCATGTTGATCTTATCCGAGTCCGGGTTAGTACTGCAAACTATGCTCAAAAAAATCAAGCCCAAATTAGAGTCCCCCCAAAAATAGCGCCAAATACGCTTTCGTCACTTATAATAATAAAATCATAAATAAAATCAGGGCTTACCTGCGAGGAGCGAAGTTTTACATGAGTTTGATAATAAGATAGCTGCGCACGGTGGATGAGATCATGTCGGATCTAACGCTGATTTCAACCACTAGATTTGAGAGCTAGTACGACAGGAAAATTCGGCGGATTAAACGTAGCGGAAAGAAAATCGAATATGAAATCTTTTGAAAGAGCCGATCGTGTGATGCCTTCTGCGGAAAATTGTATTCTCCCAGGATTAATCCCAAGCGTTTTAGCTGCTTGTGTGAGAGAACAATACTCGATATCTCCCGTGTTTTGAGATTTGTCAAAATCACAGCGCGGGTAGGCTCATATGTCTTCTGACGCCATTACGTCCACGTCGACAGCTTTCACGCTGTGTGACCGCCTCTAAAATGTCTAGACGGTTGACGAGCTCACATGATCCACAACGTAGCCTATGGGGATTATGCCTCTCAGTCACTGAAAAACAAATCGATGCAGGTAAATCATCGTACACTGGATTCATTCGCCAGATGCACCAGCAAGAGAATAACCTGCATTGGTAATACCTAAGGCTAATTTTTTCGTTCTCACGTGCCTGGCATCCGCCCTGCTCGTTTGCTTCGCAGTTGGTAAGCACTGGGTGAACTCTCCACTAAGCCATTGTATACAATACCAGTTTCATGCTACTTGTTTAATTGATTGAATCCTTTTGTTAATCTTCGACACGGCCATGTCGATGACGTTACGGTAATTATGGTCGCGGTCCACGTAATATTAATCAAGCGCTATGAGCTTAAACGGAATGTATATGGTTACATTTCGGACATGACAAATGAAACGAATTTGGTCGTATTTTAAAATGTGGTAGTTTTTCGTGTACACGATTAAGTCAGTCTCTAAATTCTGATTGAATGAAACCAATAAAGATTTTTCATCAGCTCAATCATAATCTACTCGGTCGTCGTACTCCGCAAAGAAACAAAATTATACCCACGATCAGAGGGTTCGTCATAGTACAAACCAAAATCGCGGTTGTGAATTTTCTTTCCTAGCGCGGTGAAAAATCAATCTGGCCACACGAACAGTTTCTGAAAGCCGCATAGAGCAGTAAACCTTGGGACGCGATGGGAAAAACGGCGAGGCCGGATAACACTTGAGGATATTAATATTCGGGCATTGCTAATGCGCAACGCACAAAAGGACATTTAAATCCTAGTAATAAAATTGTATCTTTCGGCACAATGTAACCATCGAGGGAGTATCGAAAACCGGCGATATCATCGATGTAAATAGCATAACCCAAAACGCTAGAGCCCAATAATTTTTCGTTGTATTTCCTTAGCATATATTCAAATGAAGACCCACAGAAGCAGGGCAATGTCGCAGAAAAAAATTAGGGGATAATTTTTTTTATCTACGATTGAATCTATATCGCCATAAGGACAACAACCTATCACAGTAACTGATTCCGATCTTTCGATGGTCATCGTAGCGAGCTCATACCATTCGGATGATTTCTGTTCTACGCTGTATTTCGAAATAAATTAATCTAACTGCTGATGCAGCTCCATTATTGTTATTTTAATGATGATCATAACTTAAACGAATTCAGAAAATTGCTACATCATCGACGTCATATTGCAAAATCTGGAGACGCTTGAAGAAGCCATAGCCACTGTTTTCAGAAATAACGTGGATATCTCGTTAGAACTCACAGTGACTAAAGCTTACGGCGTTGCACGAAGACAAATATTACTCACAGCAGAGCAGCGAGAAATAAGTATCCGATCGCGGCATCGTCAAAGACACGGTACCTCACCCACGTCATCATCGAAAACCGCAAAGATCTCGAGGATGTCATCGTTAACGCTTACCTTCTCTACATCGACATTACTGTTTATTTGACTTCAGAAAAATCACAGGAAGTGGGAATGATAAAGTGTTGCTCACGGTCAACAGTAAAAGAACTTTACGACCAGGAAACGTTGCCTACAATAAGGACCTCATCATTAAACACAGCACTTGCTGCATCACCAAGGATCAACTTTTGGAACTGATTCAATCAAATCAGTAATCGGCGGTATAGGGGCGCCTTGGTTGGCACCAAACCTATTTTCACTTCATCCACATAAAACCTGCCAAAACTGGTATTTTTTACATACTGGTCATAGGAAGCTGTAGTCCAAAAGAGGGATACCGATTCTATCACATAAGGGTGTCATCACACCATGGATGCTCCTTATCAAAATGAACCTGTTTTGATGTAATATCATATCTTGTGCTAGAACCGGCATTTTACATACTACTGATGTGCCGTCAAATACAGATGAAACTATTAAAGATAGAAAAATCTTCAAACAGTTGATTTCCCAAGATATGCAATCCACAGTAGTGCAAGTAAATTGCACAAAAAGCATCACACTGACCCAGATGTCTTGGCCAGTTGCTCTAGTATCTGCATTGTCAGCGAGGCGAGCTATGACAGGACCATTTGAACTTGAATCTATTTTTTCAACACCAAATCTTTACAGAGTTTAATCTTTGTTGTATTAAAATGTTATACAATTTAATATAATGCCTTAGTATTAAAGATATTGAGATATAGGGTATCTAACCGATGAATCTGAAATGAACGTAAATACATCAATATACAAAAAACGAATATTGTTAATTGGAATACACTATATATATATATATAATTTTTAATTCAATACGATGTCATTAATGTTTCATCATTTATTCTTTCAAGCTCTTTAGCATCATCAGCAGATATCACGGTACAAATTGTTTTTCCATAGACCTTAATGCTAATGTTTCGGGAAATAAATATATTTTCTATCCTAATTGAGCGTGCATGTCACACACTTTTCTAGAGAGCAGTGTTAGATTGTCAATTTGACAACGACAGAACCATGTACTCCATTGCATTTAAGAGAGATAACTCTGCTGGACCTAGACAGGGGTATGAGTTATCTAGTCACAACAAACACATTTTCAGTCATGTGTACCACATTTCAAAAAATCATAAAAAATACAAAATATCATCTAGATAGGAATTAACATAATCTAACATGTTGACAAGAGGTTCAACTTTTTTTTAAGCCTAACAGAAAGTACAACTCTTACATAATGCACCAATCACAGCTAGTGCTGTTGTTTATTTCTGAATACAATGTTCCCTACACCTTAAGCTCCACCCACCTGGACTTGCGCAATTGGTACCGTTATACCTAAAGCAAACCTTAATTTTTCCAATAATCTGTGAGCGCAATTGGTGCCGTTATACCTAAAGCAAACCTTAATTTTTCCAATAATCTGTGAAATAGTTCAGAACTGCATAAGAGAATAAAAAGTTTATTAGACTTACATTGGATCAGTATGTGGAGGCTATACCAAAGCATAACAATGCAAATCCATTGGCACCGGTGCTGCTACGCCCCCTACCAGCATCAAAACTTCAGGTGGAACATTGTGCATATCCATCTGAAATAAAAGGGTAAATAATTTAAAGCATAAAAACACATGCAATTTGTATTGGTCCTACACATTAAGTTAATATTAAATGGCTTCAATTAAACCGGTGAAAGAAATAATTTAAAAACAAAACAAACAGTACGCTTTGCTCTGACAAATTATGAAAGCAATTTATTATAATTTGCATAATTAATTAGTGATACTGTAATATTGTATTATTAATCTTCTCATTACTGACAGAAAAAAAGTACTGAAAATGTAACTTTTTATTTTTTGAAAAGATATGTTCCATGAAGGGAGATAACTGAGTGAGATACCTATACATATGTAGTAATTTTCTTTCCATGTCTTAATTCTCCATGTAATACAAGTCAGTTTACATAAAAGTGATTTAAGTTATATGCATTAAATCAAAGAAAAATACAATATCAGAATGAGAGTGCTTACATAATCAGAGATCTATACATTTATCTTTATATAAGTATAGCAGAGAGCCTGAGGGTAGTTATTTTTTAATTGTTTTGTCAGAAATGAGGAGTCATCCACTAATCACATCATAAATGTGCACCAGAATGAAGTAATGTGGAACACCGTCTTCCAGGAACATGCGCAAATATCCCGAAAGTGTTTGATGTTTTTGTAATGGGACCAACAATCAGAGGAACAATGGGGCCTTGGTTGGAGGGAACGGGCAATATGTAACAGATGTATTTATAAATCAGAAATGTTCAATTTCTATGAAGAAATTTATAATCAAAATCCTAGATGCAAAGCAGCTAATATAAATAGAGGGCTACAAGTGGGGCTGACTCAAATGTCCATGGGAGATGCTGGTCTAAGGAAATTACTCTTGTCTGCCAGTATTCCTGTCCCTTCCACAAAGGGGATGCAAAAGGTTTCAAACAAAATTTGTAAAGAGATCATACAAGAAAATATTTTGGATATGAGAAAAAAGAAAAGGGGAAAGGAAGACCATATATATAATAAATTATCAAAGATCACTTAATCCAGCATTTCCTATATGACACAAAGCGGTCTGTGACAATCAGAACACCTTCCTTGAGCCCTGCAGTGTTCTCTATCCTGGTTTACGGCATGCTGTTCTAGAACTAGATGTTTACTATTTATACATGATTTATTATGACACATATGTGAAATATCTAATAGGTGACCATGATCATCCATACGTGGTATATTGTGTTTAAATAAATTATTTTGTCGCATGTATGACAATCTATGAGCAGACTCCACTGATACTAAGCCATCTGGCCATACAACTCTCTCTGCCATAGCCATCTTTATCAAATGCCCCCCTCCAAAGCCAGCATGTGATTTTTTTCTGAAGATTTTATACATTTTCTATGTAAAAGTCTGTCAATATTAGACCAAAACTTCTCAATATCCATTGTTTTACCAAATGACACTATGACAGTTTAAAAATGGTGTCTAAGTATACTCGTTACTATGGACACACTGTGAAGCTGGTATTACCTTTAGGTATCACGGTACCAATTGTTTTTCCATAGACCTTAATGCTAATGTTTCGGGAAATAAATATATTTTCTATCCTAACTGAACGTGCATGTCACACACTTTTCCAGAGAGCAGTGTTAGATTGTCAATTTGACAATGACAGAACCAGGTACTCCACTGCATTTAAGAGAGATAACTCTGCTGGAACTAGACAGGGGTATGAGTTATCTAGTCACAACAGACACATTTTCAGTCATGTGTACCACATTTTCAAAAAAATCATAAAAAATACAAAATATCATCTCAATAGGAATTAACATAATCTCACATGTTGCCAAGAGGCTCAACTTTTTTTTAAGCCTAACAGAAAGTACAACTCTTACATAATGCACCAATCACAGCTAGTGCTGTTGTTTATTTCTGAATACAATGTTCCCTACACCTTAAGCTCCACCCATCTGGACTTGCGCAGTTGGTACCGTTATACCAGCATGGATGCTCTACAGGTAGACGCACAATATTTTCAAAGTACTTTTGCAAATAAACAATTGGACGCAATTGTTATGTAGTTTTGTCATTGTGTACAGGACAGGACGAGATATAAACCTCCTCTTCACATCTATTAAAACACTACTATACAAAAACACATTTGTAAGACTGACAAATTCAGTAATATCCCTTCACAGTTCTTGGCTAAGTAAACCGTTTTTTGGACAGAAAATATTTTTTCAAACTCAAAAGACTGCACAAGAGAGAGAGAGAGAGAGAGAGAAAGAGTTGCACCTAGCTACTTAAAATCACTACTTCTGATCTCCCTTTATTTTAATCCATGATTTGGTGTTGTCGATGAGCCTGTTATTTGCTTTTTGAAAAACAACAACTAAAAAACCCCCAGAAGAAACAAACAAAAAAACCCAACAAAAAAGCAAAAAAACCAAAACCAAAAAAAAAATCAAAAAAAAATCTCAAACAACCCACTACCTGTCGGATTTGTTAACTTCTCCACATTTCATCTACAAGATATCCAACCAGAACCTTACTGAAAGATGCGCTCTTTTCTTTTGTCCTCATTCTGCGTGAGCGGATATCAATAGTTCGGAGAATTTAAATTGTAACTTACGAGACTCTTATTGATTTCCCCCTTTTAATGAAAAGGTGCATAAAGTGATGCTTGCTGTATTGTGGTCTTTCGTGAATTTGTGAATAAACGTGGAATGCCTGATACCATGTTGTCTTTACACTCAACATGCAAAACGATACGGCAAAAATGAGACCAAGTTTATTGGAACTTATTGATGTAAAAGTCGACGTGTTTTTTATGAACATTATCAGTAGGATAACATTGCTAGTGTTATTGTTGGCGTTTTATTATGGTACTCTGTGAGTAAAAGGACTACGATGAAATGTGCTTGAATATGTCAGTGCTGTTCTATTTTTCTGCTCATGGAGTAGCAATTTGGAAAAGCTAGCAAAACCATTTTCCTGTATTTTTAATTTTTTTTTACATTCGAATTAAGGATTTTTCAAATTGGTCTCCTCACAGATCATAAGATATCACGAACAGAAACGTATCTGTAAAACTGCTTGATTTCTCTTTTATGCACTAGACAAATTAGGCCAAAACAAAACACTCTGTTACTATTTAGATAACTCAATATGCATAAAGCGATAAAAAGTGACGGTTATAAATTAAATACTGTCAACATCACCTATATGCTTCGCATATTATTTGCTGTCATTTTGACAGTACTGCTATGCCGCTACTTTCGAAATCCTTCGATCAGATGATTTTAGTACTACGAAGCGATTGAGATGACCCCAGATACATGGTAATGTTTGTTCCACGTTCGCGTCATTTGTACAACAATGCATTATTATCAAATAAAATTACCTGCATAAAAACTCAAATATTGCATCCATATATTTGAGTAAGTATATCATCATCTCATATTAATATAGGTGATTTTTTTTTATCACGGTGTTGTGTGTATTGCTATCGCGTAGTCATATTCCCATAGCTAGGTTTTGAATTGGTTGACCGATTGGAATCCTCGTCATCCACGCATTGGTTACCAGACTATTTATACGTGCCAGCCAGGTATTTAAGCAGTGTCGGCGTTCGATCGATCGAAAACCATGAAAATAATGCAAATCCGATGGGTTATTTTGTCTTTGTCAAATAAAGAAATAAGGGGAAGGGGAAATAACTTCAGCGATACGCTGACGGTGTCTGGTGAAATTTCATTATCAAAGATTAGTTTCCATGTCTAAAGAAATGTAAGGCAGTTTCTATTTATTTGTTTTAGCTCACAGGGTACTCTTTTTATCTTGCTGCAGGTACAACTTTTGTAGGCACACACAATCAAGCGTCGCACGGCATGATGGGAAATC
Organism: Megalonaias nervosa; assembly: GCA_016617855.1. Classification (NCBI taxonomy): domain Eukaryota; kingdom Metazoa; phylum Mollusca; class Bivalvia; order Unionida; family Unionidae; genus Megalonaias; species Megalonaias nervosa. Next base: position 78,982 of record JAECUM010008730.1, on the reverse strand, counting down.
TTTTATTTTCACATGTGAAAATATAAGGATATATTTTCAACATGAAATAAGATACGAATGGATAAAATATGAAATTTATTTCTCCAATAAGTCTCTATATTTTACACTTAAGTATATAATAAATAAGAATTATTTCAACACAAAAAACCCAAAACAATACAAACCCGTACCCTTGTCTTTGTGTGACGATACGCGTTTCTTGTTTGTCAACGTAAACACATTTCCTTAAGGACACGTACGCAGAAAAAGAAAGTGTATATTTGATATGAAATTGTACTTTTCCATAATCACCCATGCTGATATCTCAAAATATTTGGCGCTAAAAGTTTGGTTGTTAGGTTCGTTGCCTTCGATTTTACACCAGATTTCGACAAACATCAAACATTAAACAGACTATTGTGTTCGTTTTGCACACCAATCAACAACTGAAAGCACGCAAGCAGTTTATTTTCATGATCTATTACGATCACATTTTCATCTTCGAGTTACAACTACCTGTCATATTCATTGTTGAACGAAAAACATATATATACCTATGTAATTGGAAACGTTTCTGTACACATTTTTTATGATTTAGTACAAACATATTCATTCATATAGCTATGTAATTGGAAACGTTTCTGTATTCAGTTTGCGTTTTATTTAGTCCAAATATATTCATTCCTTATTTAGGCACTGCAGAGATTATATTGTTCTGAGACTCTTTACAAAATATGTAATATACCTAAAGTATAATCATTACTCTTTCTGCAATACAATTCTTTATTTATCTAGCGATAAGTAATAAACAGTTTGCTCTGCACTAAGTTAATTTTCTCCATTAATCTGTGCTTTATGCAATTTCCTAATAGTAAACTGTTACGAGTCTATGCTTTTGAAATAAGTAACAGAAAAGAGTGAAGACAACAAGCTTTGTAAAATTTAACAAATAATTTATTTCCCTAGAATACCAAGTGAAAAATTAAGAAAAAAGAACTTACGGTTTTACTAATCAAATCCAAAAATAGTCCAAGAATTAAAAATAGAAGTCCTAGTATTAAAAAGTCCGGAATGAATCTGAGTTCGAGTCCCGATGAAATCCAAAATGGAAGGCGATGACGTCTGTTGTGACCTTTAAAGTGTAGACGTCTCAACAGTTTCTTGTTGAATCACAGAAAATATTATTCCTGTTTTGAATTCCGTATAAATTTCAATAAATGTCTTTATCCAAGAATTTTGTAGGAGCACATTTGTATTTCCAGGGAAAAGAATCACTTGAATTCCATAAAATGAAAATTCAACTAAAACTGGTACAACATAATAACAACTTAATGTATCAATTGTTTGGAGCCCGACTGAAAAACCTCTATCAAAAACAACAGTTATACTCTAATTAAGACGCAAAACAGATTCTCGGATAAGGGTCAATCTTCTAGAAAAAAAAAAAAAAATAGAAGTTTGTAACAATAAACACATGTTTCATAACACGTACTCCAGGTATGGCCTTGACTTAACTTAATAATTCTTACTCTGAGAAAGAATTTTAAAAAATATTTTAAAAAGTTGCTTACCAAAACTGTCACTGATTCCGAACGAGGTCAGCAACTAGATACAGTGTTTCTATTATTAGTTATTTATCAGTGAAATAAAAAATAAACAAAATAACTGTCAGGTCAAACAGAACTGAACTGAATTTCTGGACAATGTCAAATCCAGTAAACAAAGTTACATTACAATAACATGTAATGGAATTTAAAAAATTAAAACTAACAAAAAAACCAATTAAATTAAATATGCATAACATAACCAGGTTTGAACATCCTGACTGACGAGTTCCGTCTTTGTGATTCAAAAACAATAATATAATTCCGGCTTTTCATTTCAATCTGCATTATTTCCTGTAAGTTTCTTATGTATTTATTTTCTATTAAATCCCTCCTGTGATAAAAATTTTGTTTTATCGTTTTTAAAAAAATCATACATGTCCAACTTCAGCAAGGCTTCTCCATCTTGAGTTTTTGTGTTTGCGTTTTGTTTCCTGATTGCGTTTTGTATATCTTTTTAGCTAATGCATTGGTTTATAATCAAAATAAACTTTTCATAGTTGATTTAATCCTGATTCGTCGATTCTGTTTAACTTATTGATGACAGACGTTAATGATTCATCAGATTAATAATAAAAGAATGTGATGTAGTAGAACTTCACATCAAGCCTTCACATCAAATCTTATCATATTTGCATAAAACCCAGTAAAAGTCCAAAAGGAACAACTATATAGGTAGCAGTCCCTGCAACACCTAATCCAGCTGTTGTATTCCCATATCATATGAGAATGATGCCATGCTAGTTACACCCAATTGAAAACTTTGTATGTTACTTTATACTTCTTTCTAACGTCCACATATTGTTCGATGTCTATGAACAACTGATTTGTAGTCTTGTTAATGTTGACTATATTGTCATATATAACAAGTAATATCTTCCATATTTCAGGTAGAAGCTACTTTGCTGACCCTGTAGATGCTGAGGTATCCACAGGCGTCGCAGCTTGAAGTTATACTGTTGTTTTGATGACTTTGCATTTTTTCCTTGGTTTGCTTTGCAAAATAAAAATATAGTCTTGCAGTGCACTTATACTTGTGGCATATTACTCATTTCGTGTACAGAAAGCACAACAAAAATATTTTTGAGCAGATATTTTGTCAGGTAAGAGTCCATTTGCTGTCATGTAGTCAGTTGTGCACTGGCTAGAAAAATGAAATAATTAGCTTTACAGCTATTTCAACCCATGATTGGCAACGGATTAATTGTACAACTCAGTAGCGGTTACAGTTACACAAGCATTCTGCAGCTACAATTAGAGTTTACTGTTGTATGGTACATTATATTGATGATGTCTTTCATTGATCTGCATGTAAACGGTTTGGAATTTGATAGCGAAAACATTAAAACATATAGCAAATTTAGTTTGATTTTCCTTTTCCTCTTAGTGTTAAACCTTTTGACATAAACGTGCTATCAGATAGCCGGATGTAAAAAGTGAAAATGGGAAAAAGAGAACTTACGGTATTGCGAATTAAATCCCAAAATAATCCAAGAGTTACAGACACAAGACTTAGTAATTTAAAGTCCTGAATAAAACGCAGTACAAGTCCTGAAGGAATCCAAAAACTGAAGGCGATGACGTGTCTATTATAGCTTATAGAGTATTGATGTGTCAGCAGTCTTTTGTTGAATGACAGTAATATAATTCCAGGTTTGATCTCAGTATAAATTCCAGTGAATATCTCTATCAAAATTTTTTATCAGAGCACTTTTGTATTTCCAGAGAAAATAATCACTTGAATCACTTGAATTCAATAATTGGAAGAAAATAAAATCCAACCTAACTGGTCACAACATAATGCAACTTGAAAGTGGTAGATGTTAAGGCACTAATGACCAAGTCCACACAGTCACAAGATTATATAGTTCTCTACTTGACATCAGGTCAAGATTAGCATTTTCTATTAAAAAAAAAAAAAAAAAAATTACCTAATGGAAAATAACCTCCTAAAATGATCCTGATGTTTACAAAACAATAACCTGGATTATGTATAATTCACTTAGGAAACTCCAAAACTTTGACCTAAACATATTTACCTCTTCTATTAATAATGATCCTGATATTAAGCCCATGCACAAAGAGAATAATTTAGCTATGTATTAGCTGTTTATAATGAACAAAATAAAAAAGTCAATCAGGTCAAGCAGAAATGAACTCAATTTTGGACAAAGTCAAGCCCAGCATACAATGTTACATTACAATAACTTGCAATGAAATAAATTTTTTTTAAACTAACAAACAAATAATTAAATTAAATATACATAACAAATAGTTTTGTTATTGGTAACAATATCATCCAATGTTCATTCACAGTGTATGTCATTATTGCAACACACAATGAAAGATTTTGTATTTTTCTAAACAAAAATACAGGGAAAGCATGGTACCGATATCCTTGGTATATGTGAGAAACGAGACGCAGGCAGGACGTCTAAAGTTTTCTACTTAAATATCCCCGACGGTGCGGTGATTACCTGGAAAGGTACTTCTATTTCCTCCACCATAGTAAACCAGCCATTCATCTCACCACGTCCCTTTTCCCCAATTTGAGTGTGTTTATATATCTAACATTTACATTATCTCACTGTTTTTTGTGTGGGTTTCACAATTGCTAGAAATGAAGATAGTTACCGTGAAGTTGATCATATTATCGCAATTCATTTATATCCAAGTCTTGATTAAGAAATATGTCGATCAAGATATTCTACATTATATTTCTCATGAATATTCTGAACGGTTCTATTATGTTTGTTGATATCGCGAATCCATTAGGCATGTCTAAAAAGGTCAGTTGTTCTGTGTAGCTAGACCATTATTTTCCGCTTTAAACACTCATGAGATCGCTTTGCCAAAATCCAAAAAGATAGTCCCAAATCAAGTTCCATAGTTTCTTGGTTCTTGTTTGTCACATTAATATTTGCTGCATTATTGTAATAAATGTGCAAACCAATGAACAATTGTGTTCTGTAGATTTACATAGAAACATGCCGATAAAGACCAAAACTGTAAAACATGTCAAAGCACACTGTCATCTTAATTTGAAATGTGACAAGAGGTTTTTTTTTTTTTTTTTGGTTTTTTTTTTTGCCAAGGAAAATATATACGTTTCCTCGCAATGTATCCAAAAAAATTCTCGGTAAAATGAGAACTTTCACGAGATTATAGGACAAGTATTCAGTGCACAAAACTGTGTATAGAGAACACGAAGATACAACATGCCATAATGGGAATTGCCGAACCATCACGATGAATTTCTCAGGCCATGATCTTCCAAATGTCTCTATGACAGACTGAATCAAATGCTTTTGTGAGGTTGATGAATCTCGTGTATAGGTTGGAGTATTGTTCCCGCCATTTCTTCCTGGAGTTGATGAGATGAAAACTGACTATCAGGTAGGTGTCATTGATCGAAGTAATGCACAAGGCTATTCCACAGAAATTTGGCGACAATTTTGCTTGCTATTCATCAGGATGAAAACTCCTTTCATGTTTATTTCTGTCCTATCTTAATTTAAGTTCTTGCTACTTCACAGATATTTGACAACTTCTATTTGAAATCAAAGACGAATTCAAGAAGATTAATCGTTGAATCTTCATTTGAAAGGAGTTTAGTAGTATACATAATTTGAGGTTCCTTTCTCAGAGACACCCCTACCCCCCAAAACGTTATACGTTAACATTTTTGTCAGCAGCCGTTTTTAGCTTAAAATGATGACTTTCATATGATACGACTTTTCTAACATATTTCTGACAAAATTTGTTTTGTTGGGGTAGGGGGTCTCTGAGAAAGGAACAACTCAATTATGTATACTACTATTACCTATAGACAAAACTAATTAAACAAATGAAATATTATATATAATATATCACTATAAGCCAATCCGACATGTTGGATTTGATCTGACAAATAAATTTTGTAAGAGATTTAATTCGATTAGAGCAGCCTCAAGTTATACTGGTATAGAAACTAAAATAATAAGCGATTGTATTAAAAAAGTTGGATATCATATATCACCAAAATATGGGTCAATTTGGTTATTCGCGACTGAAAATGATATGAGAATAGCGGGTTGGGCAGATGATGTGATGACATTTATTGACAATATGGTTGATATTTTATTTGATGATGATATTACTAAAGCTATAAATATTTGTTTAAAACAATAAAAATAATAGTCCCCTTTGAGGACTGTTTGAAGATGATTATATACATATGATTATGATTATATACATATGATTATGATTATATACATATGATGATATCTTAATTACGGACAGCACATTTTAACCCCATGTGACCCTCTAGGTTGCCAAAGGACATCCTAGCAGGATCAGAGGTTACATATAAACTTAATTCTAAGAACTTATCCTAGGACAGCACAGTTTAACCCCATGTGACCCCCTAGGTTGTCAAAGAACATCCTAGCAGGATCAGAGGTTACATATAAACTTAATTCTAAGAACTTATCCTAGGACAGCACAGTTTAACCCCATGTGACCCCCTAGGTTGTCAAAGAACATCCTAGCAGGATCAGAGGTTACATATAAACTTAATTCTAAGAACTTATCCTAGGACAGCACAGTTACATATAAACTTAATTCTAAGAACTTATCCTAGGACAGCACAGTTATATATAAACTTAATTCTAAGAACTTTAACTCTAGGACAGGACAGTTACATATAAACTTATCTTAAAGACAATACTACGGGCCTTTTCTATGTTTCAATAGAAATTTTTGCACACTCCCCCATCATAATCACCCAGGGAGTGCAAAATTACACCCACCAAGTGACATGGTGGGAGAGTGTACAAATTTTCTATTGAAAAATAGACGGGCTGGCTACGCCCCATTAAATAATAAATTTTGGCATCAAATCGCCTTTCGCCCGACAATTTGTCGGTCACGAGAATCGAACCACGGACCTCGAGCATGAAAATCCAACGCGTTAGCAATCGGCCACCGGACTTCATTACATATATATGTTAAAAATGTTATTATATAGTTACCGAACAGCGTTCATTTTCTGATTTTGAAAACACGTAATTTTACATTATATTATTTCATTCTGAAAACATTATTGTAAATAGAGAAAAATCATAATTTTTGATTTTATATTGTACAGAAAAACGAATATCCTAATGTTTTCCTGAATTACGACTACACCATTATCTTTGACAGAAGATCGGCCTTTGCTAAGGATACTGGCTGAATGACGCATTACTGCAGATAAATAATCAATATATTCTGTATTACGCAGTTGGATTTAAGCGAGAATCTATAGTAAATATGTTATTTAAGTAGGACGAATTGCTAGTTATTTTAACAAATACAGAAATGATACCAGGATTTATAGGTCATAAAATACTATCAGATTTACAAATCTATTATATTTCATTAGCAAAAAAATACGAAACAGTGTATATGCTATATTTGCCTGGAACAGTATTATCTCCCCTTTTAAAATCAGATATGGTATACAGAGTTATATTTCTTGACCAACACATAATATCTCTACGTTTGATATTAAGTAAAGCATGCTATCATGATTATATAGATAGAATTTAATTCTACCAGATACTTTACGACGATATTCAAATAATTCTTTCATCGCTATTTTGCTGAGAAGATACTTACTACCTTTCACGTAAACCTTCGACCTATCCAGGTCTATGTTACTATTTGTATACTGGTATTGGCTTATCGGATTATGCAAATTGTCATATTTTAATGCAAGTTCGTCTCGTAAACTTTCGAGATAACTAAAGTATTTGCTGTCATCTGATTTGAAAAGGGAGAGTTTGATTCTGTCAAATTTACTAAAACAAATACCTGAAATTTCATCGTTAAATTCAAACGATAATTGCTGGTCATTAACCATTATTTTTTTTATTTTGCTATTAACTCCATCTGCTAATGTTAAATTTTCAAACATTATTTCTAATGTTTAGACAAAATTACTTTATAATGTCCAAGCGCTAGTGTGTTAATTCCGTTACTGCAATATCTTTTATCATCAAAATTACTTAGTCCACGTTTTATGATCGTATCCGTTTCAAGTTTATGATTATTTGTTCTGATAACATTTGTTTTGATAAAACTGACGCTATTGTTTAGCGCTGCTTTAAAATCGTCAAAATTCATCATCTTTTTCACATATCCTCGAGGAATACCTTTTGCTTTTTTTGTAAGTTTATTGTCGTCTAATATGACAGCATACATTTTGCTCTTTAGTCCAACAAATTCCCTAACTGGCATAAACATAAACTCATCTTTCATTTTTCCAATAACTTTTTTATTCGAATTATCTTGAAATCCACTATATGCTGGATAATCTGATAAATCGAACAGATTTTTATTATTGTAAATATCCTCATAGACATCTTCACATTTTATATTATAAACTAGCGAATCTGTATCAGTAAATAGCAACTCCAAATCTGGCCATTGCTTTTTGGTAAAATTATAGTGAAAATCGTACATCAGCCACTTCGATATATCAAGTACAGCTGCACCAACATAAATAGGATTATTTAACTTTAAATTTGTCTTTCGTCGTTGTATTGCAACAAGATATTCATTAAATATTTTCATACTAACAAAACCATCATCATCGACTAATTTATTTCTGCGACTTATATCATTAACGATTTTTATAGAGACTCTCTTCCGAATATTTTCCATCGTCTTACCGAACACCGAGTTGTTCATCAACTTGAAAAAGTTTTTCTCAAATTCGGTTTTAGCTACGGCAAGACGTTTTGTATTTAAGTCAATGTAATTTGCCATTCACTTCGACTGATTAAACTTTAGCACGCGGTGGACCTTTCTCAGAATTAGTCCAGCATCTACTGCTTGTTTTAAATTTTTGTAATGCATTACATAATTTCTTTTATCTAACAAATTTGGAACTAACTTATTAACAATCGAATTTTTTGCTGTTGTCGTTGCTCTTTGTTCAGGCGATAATAAACTATAATTAATCATCATTGACTCTGCGCAAGATCGTGTAGGGAACTAGGATAATCTAGATCAACTTCAACAAAATATGAGATATCTGAAAAATCGATGTTAATTTTTCTAGGTAAATCTTTTTCAATTTCTTTAAGAAATTGATCTGGTGTTATCCAATGAAATCCACTATGTGGCATTGGTTCTGATATCGCATAACCATACAAATTATTGGCGTCCAGATAAATTATGTAATTCGACGGGAGATTTTTATCATAATTTTTTAAGTACTTGTTATTAGCAGCTGCATATTTCTTTGTTATAACGCTAATTCCGCTTCTGATACCTTTTTCAATAAAATTAAACATATCAACATCTGTTAAGAGATCTAGTTCAATTTTGCTTGTTTTTAGTAGAGCGTCCCAAGATAATCCTGGAGAGGAATAATACCAACAGGGGTCTAATCCATAATTGCTATAGCTTACCCGACGAAAACTCTCAAAAACATCTGCTAGCAATAATACATCTGTTTTCAAATATAGATCATAATAATCACCAAATGTTTTACAACTAAATTTATTCCAAATATCTTGCGCATATTTATATTCGTCATCTGTGATATTTTCGTTTTTAAGTTGCGAGTAAAATTTATCTTTGCTAGGTAGAGAAGTTTCATCAAATCTGCTCCAATCGTCGAGATACTGGTAAGGAAATATACCTTTTTTTTGTCAGATCGATATAGTTTTCACCAAAGCAACTTTTTAGGTTAGCGAAATTGCTGCAACCTTTAACAAGAACATCTAATGATGCTGCCATAATTGCAGACTGTCAATAAAACGTAATTTACCGAGCGTCACCGACATATAGTTTTCAAAATTATTTGGAATACATTTTATTACGTTATTTAATTTTAGTTTAGCTTTAATATTTTCATCAACAAAAGCTTCTACGATGATATGACCGTCATAGCCACGAAAGTTTATGTAAAACTACGGGAATAAAATCTGGAGCATGAAATTTTAAATTGCAACTGTTATGAGCTGCTCCACGATATTGGCCGGTCAAATGGCAATGATCTCGCACCTTATCACGGGCTCTGTTGGAGTCTACCAACAACTTTTCACAAATATGACAATCAACTGCTTTATCAAAATTGAGTTGCTGTTTAGACGTTATTTTCATCGGAGCTGTTTTAAGTAATCTGTTAGAAATTTTATTAACTTCGTCTATTAAATTTTTTAATAGCCATATGGCAGGATTTTCACCTCTATATAACTTTATCGGAGTTGAAAATTTATCGTTAGCGCAACAAACTACCTTATAAGCTACTCCGCAAGGAATATGTTGTAGTATTTTTCTAGTACTGGATTTATTCGGATTATTTTCTGCTCCAACCACAGGAACAAGTAGACACTCGAAATCAGCGTAAATAACAAAAGGAATATTTAGTTTATGATTATAATTTTTAAATTTTAATATTTTTTTCTTTTTCGCTAGGCATACTTATTCTTTGAACATTGACACAGTATTTGAGATGCTTCTGCAGTCTTTCATCGCTAGAAAAACCGTGCAAACATCTATAGCAGAAATATTTTTTATTTTTATTTTTACTGTACTGTTTGCCAACTAGGCCGTTAAAGTTTTTTATCCAACAATAATGTCCTCGATAAAATAATAAATTTATTGTATTTTGCGTAGCATTTTCTGAGATATATCTCTGGTAAACGTTTTTTCGCTCATCTAGTCCGAAAACATTTACTGAGATACTGTTTTGTTTTTCAAACTTTGGTATATGATTTTCTGCTACTGGAAAAGTTATTCCTAAATTCAGTTCGTCCTCGTACGGAAAATACTTGTTAACGCGATCAGCATTTTTTTCTTTTGGAAACATCGCAGAAAGAATAGACCATTGAAAACATTTGTCATCATCGTTTTTGACATTAATACAGCATTTTTTGTTTTTAATTTTTTGAGGGAGATCGACGTAGCCAGCGCTATTTGCGCCGCTGCCGTGAAGTACGTTATATTTTGCTGTGTGAAATAAAACTTCTTTTATCATTTCAAATTTCCAACCTGATCCTGACGAAGTAAATTCTTCTAATTTTTTGTTTATTTCTTAATGTATTTCATCGGCGACCATGGCAATGTTTGTTCGAGTTAATATTTTTCTTGAATTTGCTGTTAAATATGGTTCCGAAATTTCGCTGTCAAAACTTTTTGTTTCAAAAATTACATCAAGTATATCTTCAACTGCGTGTAACTTTGATAAAATCGTATGATATTGGACTATAAGTTTGATACTTTTATGAGCCGCAAGTTCTTGAGCAATAACAGGTTGTAAAAGATGAAATAAATTTGTGGAGCTAAAATTTGCTAAAATGTTTTGATCATCAAGTTTGTAACTATTATCGTAACCAGAAAATGCTGAAGCAATTTTTTCTGATTTGATAATGTTCTTTTTAGCAATATCTCGCAATTTTAACATTATATATATAATAATATTTTATATTTAATTGAATTTTTTAAGATTTTTAATTAGAGATATGAAAAACCTTATAGTATAATGACAGAAATTTTGAGATATATCAGAATGACAGCGGAAGAGGAAGAAACTTATCATGTACATATGAAATACAACTTATATGCTGCAAATGCACTTGGTTCTGTTATTAATATAAAATCTAAAAAATCTGTTGGTATATCAACACCAGCTGGTATGTTAATTTCAGTAAAAGGCGATAAAGCAGAAAGAATTAAAATGTTTAGAAAAGATTTTATTTATACTTCGTTTTGCGGCGATATTCCAGAAGGACAACGAGTATACAGAGCAAATGGCGCAGTTGCTGATGATAATATTGAAAATTTATCATTGCAAAATGAATTTCAACCTCATCCAGTATTTGATTTATATGAGGCAAATGACAAGGGAATTATTAGATATATAAGAACAAAAAAAGTTATTGGAAATTTACATGATACTGGTTATTTACGAGTAATGGTACGTGGTATAAAAACTAACCAAGTTAATTATATGTCACATCGTTTTGTCTTTGAAACTTTTAACGGACTAATACCTAACGGTCTAGTTGTTGATCATAAAAATGGTATTAAAACAGATAATCGTTTGGAAAATTTAGATGTGGTTACGCAAAAAGAAAATACTAGAAGAGGAATTGGTGGTGGTAATAATTTTAAAAATCCGGCTAAACAAATAATTTCAATAAATCTCGAAACTGGAGAAGAAAAGAAATTTAAATCAATAAAAGCTGCTGCAAAATATCATGAAATTAATCCAAGTGTAGTAAAAGGAGTAGCTGATGGTCAAAGAAAATCAGCAACGTCAATGTTGACATTTGATGGATTTAGTTTTAAATACGATAATTAATGATATTTTCTACATCATTTTGAGTAAGACAATTATGACTAAATTCCATAACATCATCACGATTAAATCGTAACGTTATCATTTTATTTGTATCAAGTTTTATTTTGTCAGCTGCTGTTAATAAAAATTTGTCAGAATCACCCAATGTTATCATAACATCGACAAAATAAAAATTATATCCAAATAAACAATTTCGAATTGCTTCAGGTAATTCTTTATGATTTAGTATATTAACTCGCTGATGATATTTTATTTCTTAGAACATATTATTATTTATTAATTAGACAAAAGATTATTATAATAATGAACTTAATTGAGAGACTGGTTAAATTAAATTCGGAAGATTTTGTTTCAGTTTCAAATTTTACATCAGAAAATATTACTAATGACAGATTTGCTGATTGTACTGAAAAAGATATTTTGCATAACTATGAATAAGAAGAAGATGATGTTGTTGTTAGTAAAAAATATTTAAGCAGACCAACAACTGGGCGATATGATGTTAAATACCACATTGCTAAAAAAATAATAAAATTTAATTTTACTGTTGCCGAGCATCAAATATTTTGGCAACTTATAAAACCCTTTTTAAACGTAAAAATAGCTAGACAACAAGGAAATATAAAATACGATTTTATTTTTGTTAAAATATTTAATTTAATGTCAATTGACGGTGCAAGAAAATTACATTTAATTTCTTTATGCAAACCAGTAAAATGTAAGTCAGTACTAATAAAATATGAGGAAATTTATAATAATATTATTCTGTCGATGAGATCGACTTAGTTGGTACCCAACTATTAAATTTATCGCTATACCCTCGTCATTTGACTAAACTTTTGTTGCCGCGCTTTTTAATAACTTTTTCAATAACAAATATATCTTGTTCTGTTTTCTGAAGTTCTTGCTCGTAAAAACTGCCAGTTATAGGCTCACCTAATAAATCTTTTAACGAGTATGTAACTGGTATTGGTAAAAGTACTTTATCAACAACAAATACTTCTTCACTCCAGTTATGAGTATACCCTTTCTCAAATGTTTTTTTCGTCAAAGAATTTCTAACTTTATCGCCAACTTTAAATTTGTGTCGTCGGTACATGTTTTCGTTTGCTAATATTGGATTTGTAATCGCGTCGTTTGGCGACATTTTACTTTTGCCTAGCGAAAGGGATCTGTGTTTCGTGTTATTATACTCGTCAACAATGTTTTGTAAATTGTCAATATATTTACTCGTAATTTTAGCTGTCAAATATTTGTGGATTTTTTCGTTGAGAGTGCGATTAAATCGCTCGACGATGACGCTTTTTCATTCATTTCCTGTAACATATTTTTTAATGTTATTTTGTTCTAAAAACTGTTCAAATTTTTTATTAAAAAACTCAGCTCCATGATCAGTCCAGATTCTATTTGGTTTTCTTTCTGTGTTAACAATAATTTGTTTTAGCGCCTCAGTCATCGATGTTCCTGTTTTATCCGAAACGGGTATACTAAGCGCGTATTTACTAAAAACATCTACAACATTTAAAAGATATCCCTTTGGAGCGCCATCAGCGCCAACGTTATATTGGGCTAGATTTGAAACATCAACTAAGTCTATCGCCCAGATATCATCAACGGCATTTGCGACAACTTTACGTCGCGGAAACTTTTTTTTTTAGGTCTGTGTAGCTCTAAGGCAAGATCATCATATAATTCTTTTTTACCGAGACCGAGTTTATATTTTGCTCCAATAATACCCTGGACCAGCCTTCGGTCAACACGTTCTCGCATATTTACAGGCTTCATATCACGAAGTTCGCCTAACATTACTTTATCGCAGCTGTGTTTATTTTGTTCGCTGTCTGGAAGATCAATATCTCTGTAGCAGATATCGTGGCGCATTGCTATTGCGTCAACTTGATTGTAAGGCTCTTGTCCTGGCAGCGGATTATCGTTTTCGTCAAGTTGTTTAAAAAGAGGATTATAATGTCCAGTGTATTTATGGCCTGGCAATGTCCAACCGCCTTTTGGTCTCGGCAATTTTCCAATAAATTTATGTGTATCTATACCTGTTCCAATTATTTCTCTGTTTTTGCATTTCTGACAATATGTAACAATTTTATTTTGCTCGAGACATAAATCTCTACCGCAATCGCAGTCGCATGTCATTATTTATTTAGTCGTCTACTAAAATAATTTTGTCAGGGTAATCCGCTCCGGACAACTTTGTTTTCGGTAAAAACATAATTTTTTTCTTCCACAGATTGCACAAATACTTTTCAGCATTATTCTATTATTTTTTGGTTTTTCTGTTTCTTAGTCTTTATTTTCTGTTTTAGTTTTACACTTAAGACAATATGTTGACATTGTATACCTAAGTTTAGATAAAATTTAATGCAATCTCATCATTAGCGTGAGAAGGCTGTTTGCCAAATTGCAAAATAAACTTTAAAAAATCTGGATTTTCGGTCATCTGTTTAATGAACATTACGCAATAATATCCACAAGCGGAAGTTCCAACTGGTTGAATTTGATTAGACGAATAATTTATTATTTTCGCAAGAGACTTTGTCAGAGACTTAGTATCTTGCATTCTACTCATATATTTTTTTACTGCGTCACTTGGTGGAATTCCGAACGAGTCAAAATAATTGTTATCATAGACAGCTACCCAATGTGTGCCAGATCCGTCATTAAAATCTTGTATATTTATAACACACGAACCTAGCGACGGTGGAATTGCCATAAGTTCATCTTTAGAATAAACTCCACTGAAATTTTTTACTTTTTTTAGTTTATCAAGTATATCAATATTACTTAACGCAGACTTTATCTCCTTGTTCCTGGCAACGTTAGTCCTCGTCCTACTCCTAACAGATTTGGCAATAGACTTCACGCCAATCCCGCTAGTAACGGGGCTATTGGAATAAATTCCCCTTTTTGCCTCTGTCGTGTCTTTTTTTTCGTCGGTGTCTTTTTTTTCGTCGGTGTCTTTCTTTTAGGCATTATATTTATCCATCATATAAAATTGTTACCATCGATATTCATACGAAAATTTTCTTTATACCACTACCTCCAACTGCCTTTTTCGTTGCGCCAGATACTGCTCCAGACGCTGCTGCTAATCCTAATGTACCTAACACTGGCAAAAGTTTTGGTATTAACGTTCTGGCTATTACAGATAATGCCTGACCAAAGAAGCCGCCATGTTTTGCCATTGCAGTTATTTGTGCAGCACTTAAATTTAAAACAAAAGGTTTTTTGTGATC
Source organism: Megalonaias nervosa (assembly GCA_016617855.1). Lineage (NCBI taxonomy): Eukaryota > Metazoa > Mollusca > Bivalvia > Unionida > Unionidae > Megalonaias > Megalonaias nervosa. Next base: position 63,812 of record JAECUM010008730.1, on the reverse strand, counting down.
GTATTTATTTACTTGTTTTTTGGTTAACATTAATTTTGTTAAAGTACCCGCTGCGTTATGGTTGACCTTTAATGATACTTGTCTTTTTTTTGCAACAGCAGTCGTTAATTTTTTAACTTGACCATCAGTCAAATATATTTCTTTTACAATATATTTTGTCATCTTATATAACGATTATAGATTAAACTTGGAGTGACATTTTACCTCCGACAGAGTCAGTTGTAACAAATCTATCGCTTATTACTAACGCATACACGTTTAACTGATCTGATGGAGCGTCTCCTAGTGTCCAAGTAATTTCAATATCAGCTGTGCTGTCTACAGCTCGCTCGCTATGTTTACTAACATCAAAATAAAATATCGGATAAAGTGTACGAAATTCCTCTACTGATATCTGAGATCCATCTCCAACATCTTGATATTTTTGCAGTGCGTCGAGCAGGTACATGTAAGGTCTAGTAATGTTTTTATTAGCGTCATCTGCAAAATTGCATTCTATTCTGGATATTGCTTTAAATTTATTCTAGCGTATATTCGTCTAACATCAGCGCTATCAAATATCGCATTATTTTGTTGTTGGTTACCACGTCGCGCTCGTCTCTGAAATACAACAAATAATTGCCGTGGCTTTTGTTCACTTGATGTCGTTGTGACTCGCCATGTGTAGTCGGTGGTATTCGGAACTGCTGTTTGATATATTCTATGTTGCTGAAAATAAATTCTGTTTGTGTGTTTTTCCAGCATATTATTTAATTCCGCCATTTTAGTGATAGACGGAGTTATTCTTGGCATCCATAGTGCAAGTTTGTTTATGACAAATTGTACATCGGCTCCACCTGACCTAAACAGGCAGTCGTTTTGTTCTGATCGATCTAAAATAAGAGTATGTTTAACTCCACGAAATACTTTATTATAGTCCCTGCAAAAGCCAAATATTGTACTTAGTGGCAGCATCATTGTAATTTGACGTGATACTGCTGCAAGTGCCTTTCTCTTAGCATGACCTTCATTGTAACGTACACTTTTAAAACCTACTATATTATTGTTAACTATAGCTAACATTGCATTTCCATCAGCTGCTGCATCTGGTCGTGCTATACCAAGATTATCACAAGCAGTATTAAGTAAAACTCTTGTAGCGTTTACACCAGCTTCTGCAGCTGGTGCGGCTATACCCAGTGCAGGAGCATAAACAATAAGAAAATCTTTCACATTTGCAGCACTTCCATCAGCATTAACTCCAGCTGCAACTGCTACTCTTGGAATAAATTCTCTAGATGTCGCATTTCCAATTCCAGTATCTTTAAACCACATCATATTGGTTGCAGTTGATCTGGAGTAATCATCGGAAAATGAAATAATATTTAATATTGTACTTGCAACTTGTAAGTGATTCGAAATATCTTCGACAGTTTGATTGGCCAGCTGATATTTAGCACTTTTAGATAAACACCAAACATCATTTATAAGAGCTACTTCTGTTCCAGCTGCAATTGAGGCAGGTGGAACAGCTACTGTCATAATCTGGCCACGAACTTCCAACATTGCTTTATGAGGAAGTAAAAATACGTCCTCGTCTCGAGTATGAAATGTTCTGGAGCCAGCCTTATTAGGTTCGTTAGAATTTTCATCAAGATATTCAACGTATTCGAATTCTGTTACTGTCTCGTCTATGTCGTAAGTTTCTGCTAAATCGAGATAATTTTTTACAGACATTTTCTTTATTTATTAGGTTATACAAAATTATTGCGGTGTTGTTACTTTAGATATTAATTTTTGTATAATTTGTTCTCCTCGTGGCGATAAAAGTTTTTTTTTGTCGTCGTTATCATTGCTCGTTGAGTTTCTTTTGTTGGTGCGATTTCTGAAATAGATTGTTTGATTGTCGGTATACCACGTTGTGGATCGCCTTTTATTTTATCAGCTATTTTTTGCCCCACAGCAGTTCCAGCAGCAGATGCAGCTCCAGTTGCAAAAGCTTTTGATGCGTCAAGTGCAATTGGTGCAGCTTTATGAGCTATTCCAGGAGCATTTTCAATAATTTTAGCAAATATATTTCCCAAAAATCCTCCTACTATTTTTCTTCGATAAACTTTTTTCTCTGTTTCATTATATCTGAGGTTGCATAATTTTACTTCCAAATCTTTTAGAAAATATGTTTACTGTTCGCGTAGGTGTAAATAATAAGTAACAATTTCATTATTAAGATCTAACTGTCTTCCAGACTGATCTGTCAATTGCATATTTACTTCTGTTATTTGATTTTCAACATTTAACGGATAATAAATAACTTGACGTGGGACTAATTTGCATAAGAGATCCTGGTGGAACTTCTGGTGAAAAACTGTATATCGTTTGTCCTTTACTACCTTTAGCTGAATAAGATCCAGATGCAATAGTGCAATTTACCAATATTGCGTTTACTTCAGTTATATTTACTGGCAGTTGGCCGTCATACGTTTCGGGATTATCACGATTAAGAGCAGGATATACATAATTATAAAATCCTATCAGTGGTGTGATACTTGTTTGCGATACAAGACTAACTGTTATATCTTTTAATTTCATTCTTGCGCGTAACGTATTATAATTTGGTGTAAGCTCAAAATTATCAGCTATACCTTTAATTTTTGTTATAAGTTCTTTTATTATTTTATTTAGATCAGTGACATTATAAGATCCTTGTGGAATTTTAATTGTTTTCCACGCGACAAATGGTGGAGTACGTATAGGAACAGTAAATGCAAATTCATCGTTAATTCCAGTTTTTACATTAGCCATAGCATGCCAACAAGTGCAGGAAATTAGTCCAATTTCATATTGTTTCTCACGATCTAGTTCTATTGGCGGAATATAATTTACTGAAAAATTTGCGCTATCTTTATCAGATTGACTAGAGTCTAGTAATAATGTTGCTGACATTTTTTATATAAAATTGTTACACAAATTTATAAAATTAAATCGCCGCGATTATATCAAATCGTGATGTAAAGTTCCGTATTCGTCAGATTTAATAAATTTTCTGATCTCAAATTATCGAGTATGTCAATAATTTCATTGTCAATTTCAGCACCAACATTTCCAGCTTCTTTTGATGATATCAATAGCATTAATCTGCCTATCATTTCAGTAACTGATGAAAATATTCTAGCTCCAGTTCCAGTTTTATCTAAAAGTTTTTTTAATCGCTCATTATCATAATGTTCAAATAAACTTTTAAAAGTGCACCCTTTTTCAGCATATTTTTTATCTCTAAATTTTGATGCAGTATTTTTAAAAACACTGGCAATAACAGCATCTATAGCTTTTTCATAAAGTCCTTCAATATTTACCATTGGAGCTGTATCAATTTCTACGTAAGCTCCTACATTTTTTTCTGTAATATCAGTTAATTTTTTAATGAGATCATCGTATTTATCTTTTTCCCAATTATACATTTATCAACGTCAGAAATGTCATTTTTTTCTATAAAATTAGAATATTCTTCTGATGTTATTTCTTCTTTTGCTTTGTCTTTATATTCATCACGTTCTGAACTTAGTAAATCTTCTTCGGTCATTGTAGGAGCTGGTAGTGTATATGCTGATTCTCCTGGTCTTTTATCTAATAATTTTGCTTCGGCACTTAAACCACTACTATGATAACTATGGTATTGGCCATTTCTTATATTATTAATAACTTTAATATAAAGATCAGCGATAATTCCATGTCGATATAATTTAATGTCGTCATAATAATTTTTATTTTCAAAAACTACTTTGCTGAGATGCTCATCACCCTCTTTTTTATTTCTTTTAATTTTGCAATTTTTTCGTCATCTTCAAATTTACCTTTGTTAATATCATGCATTCTCACATTCTTAAAGTTATATTTTTTATTAAAATCTTCATATTCATTATCTCTTATTTTGTTATTTATTCTTTCTAAATTATAGTCAAATATTTCTTTTTCTTGTATATCTAATCCACGTTCTTTTCTAAATGCTTCTTTTTTAGCTTTTTCTTCAGCAAAAATATCTTCTAATATTTCTTCTGATTTTTTCATTTTTTTTTCTAAATTTCTCTCAATCGGTCCAACTACTGCTGCTTCTGCTAATATTTGTTGAAGTTCCAGTGGATTGTTCAGCAACCATCTTAGTTCAGCTTGTCTTGCAGCAGGATCAGCGATATTTGCTACAAGTGCATCAGCTAATCTTTTGTTCTCCACGTCAGATCTCTCAATAATTCTTCTAGCAGCTGTTTCTTGTTGTTCTTTAACTAGTCCGAGTAAACCTTTTTCCTGTAGCCGCTTAAGTTCTTCTTCTGATAATGGTTTAGTTTCAGGTTGTTTTCCAAGTAAAGCTTCAGTAATTGGCTTGAGAGCGGCGGCTGTTGTTTCTGCTGCAACCACTTGGCCACGTCGTGCTTGCTGTACTTGCTGTTTAAATTTTGCCTGAGATTGCGCAAGTTTTTTTTAGATTTTCTATATGTTTTCTGTACTTTGCTTGTCTTTCCATTAATTATATACTATTTTGTATAAAAATTATTATAAATATTTTTCAATAGAACATCGAAACATTTTACTCGTATCATTTGTTAATTTATCAAACACAAAAAAGTCATATTTATTTGCCGTTGCTTTATGATATAATTCAATAAATTTATCTTTTGCTACATCACCACATTGCTCGTTCGCGATATTTCTAACATCGACATTGTCAAGTCCTGGAAATAATATAAAACAACCAGTATTTCGCCTAATAAATCTGTCAACATTATAAAAACCTTGGGCGAGATAAATAGAATTACATTTTTTATTTCGCGACAGTGAAAAATATGATCTTATTTTATTCATTTCTTCGTTGTTCAGCGGAATGACAGTATAATAAATCAAACCCAGGAACTGGCACTATTGTATAAAATATGTAAACAAATATTATATAATGAAAAAACATATAGTTGATTTCAATCATATTTCATAAAAAATTCCAAAACAAGATGTGGACGCTCTAAAGCAATATTATAAATATTATCATAAAAAAACTTTGGTGTGTAAAAAAATGTTACAAATACTATAACAGAATACTTCGAATGATATCATATTTGCCACTGTTAATGACTAGCTCTGGCATAATTTCAAGTGGAGCATCATTAAATCCGTTTTTGTTAATAATATCTGGTGTCGGTGTTTCTCTTGCAACAGCGTGTAAAAAAATTGAACCTCGTCTTGCGACTAAAAAATTGCTTGTAAAACAGCAAGTATAACCTATAAAAAATTACTTGATCAAATACGATCTTATTTGCGGGGTATAAAATATGATATGGACGATTTAATACGCGAGTTCCGTATTATTGACAGTGTGCTAACAGATATTCTGCCAATGAGAGTCAGTAGATATGAAAAAGATTATCATAAAGTATGGGTTACAACAGTAGATGTGTAATTTTGTATATCTTTAGTAATATCATTATCAAATAAAATATCAACCATATTGTCAATAAATGTCATCACATCATCTGCCCAACCCGCTATTCTCATATCATTTTCAGTCGCGAATAACCAAACTGACTCATATTTTGGTGATATATGATATCCAACTTTTTTAATACAATCGCTTATTATTTTAGTTTTTGTACCAGTATAACTTGAGGCTGCTTTAATCGAATTAAATCTCTTACAAAATTTATTTGTCAGATCAAATCCAACATGTCGGATTGACTTATAGTGATATATTATATATAATATTTCATTTGTTTAATTAATTTTGTCTATAGGTAATAGTAGTATACATAATTGAGTTGTTCCTTTCTCAGAGACCCCCTACCCCAACAAAACAAATTTTGTCAGAAATATGTTAGAAAAGTCTTATCATATGAAAGTCATCATTTTAAGCTAAAAACGGCTGCTGACAAAAATGTTAACGTATAACGTTTTGGGGGGTAGGGGTGTCTCTGAGAAAGGAACCTCAAATTATGTATACTACTAGTTTTTCTTTTATTAACTTCAATGATCCACTTACAGTATGTCCAAAAACTAGTTTAAAAGGAGCAGCAGAGAGGGTGGACCCTACAACTTTTTAGAGACCTTATTTTTTTAAATTAAGGGTTCCTACGAAGGCTGAAAAAAAAGTTTTTGTCTTAATAATGAAAACTTCTCTAATTGACCAGATTTTTTCTGATTTTTTTCACGTGCTGGTCACATACGTATGTCATTCACCCTCTCTGCTGCTATGGTTTTTATCCAAAAATTGTATCAAGTCCGTTACGATATCTTGACCTCGGATCATGTAAATTTATTGTTACAAAACCAAAGGGAGCAGCTTGTGCTTTTGAAAAGAAATTTTTAAATTTGTTCATGTCCATGTCCCCAGAACACCAAGTATAATAAACATTTTGCAGCGCATGATTATCTACGCCATTAAACACAACCAAAATATTGCAGTTGTCTCTGATTACTTTTGGAATTTGTGTATATCTCTGGGTAACATAAATCACGTCTGTGTTTTTATGTCTACCTCGTGAAAATATTCTAGCTGGATTTGATTGTTTGTCCAGCATAACATCATCATACACTACTAAATTATTAATGAATCCATCTAGATCATCTACAGATGGAGCTTCATCTATATCAGTAATAAAGTCTATGACATTGTCTTCATGCAACAATTTTGCGTTTTCATTAAAATCTTTAAGTACTTCGTAACATCGCTGATCATCTACAGATGGCGCTATTAAATATAATTTATCCCACTTCAGCCATCGCATTATTAGATTAAGCAGTAATTGCGTCTTCCCACTTCCAGATGGGCCTATTATAATCATTCTGATAGAATTCGGAAGCGCTGGATGGTGCTTTACTGGTTCTTGTTTTCGTGTCGCAGAAAAGTCAATTATATCCATATAATAAATAATATGATTCTATATTGTGTTCGATGCAGAGCACCTACCGATACTACTGAATTAACGACAATAACAACAAAAAATAAAAGACGAGCACTTACAGGTAAGTGTGTGAAATGTGGCACCAAGAAATATAAATTTATTCCAACAAAGACAGGTGGGGGAGATATCGCTGCTTCGTTAGGAAAATTACCAGGAACTCCATGGGCTAAATATCCCGGTGAGAAACATTTACCCGGATATAATTATTGTGGTCCTGGAACTCGACTTGATATCAGACTCGATAACCAAGATCAACCAAAACCAGGAGAGTATCCAGTAAATAAGATCGATCAAGCGTGTCACGTTCACGATGTCGCGTATAAAAGTAAAGATTTGCAACAACGACATCTCGCAGATGTGAAATTGATTCACGCGTTAAATTCTATACCTAATAAATCTCTCAGAGAATCTCTCGCTAGTTTTCTAGTAAAAACTGCTATGAAAGGTAAACTAGTGCTAGGGGCTGGCAATTAAATTATATAACTATCATAATGGAATCTGTTTATTATTCCCCGAGAGGATTCTGAAGAGGTAAAGCAGCGATTAGTAAACTCGCCGAAGCAGCAAAAGTTTCACGTGATGTTGCTGCATCATGGTTAGCACGACAGGCAATATGGCAAATCTTCCTAAGTCCACCTAAAAAAATTCATTACGCACATTTCGATGTTAGCGTTCCTAATGAAGTTCATCAAGCGGATATTTTATTTTTACCACACGATACCATTAAAACACGTAGACGAAAATCACTCACGTACAAATACGCATTGACTGTTGTTGACATTGCGAGTAGATATAAAGAAGCGGAGCCATTATCAACAAAGACAGCATCTGAAGTTGCATCTGCGTTTGAGCGCATTTATCAACGTGGTGGTCTACGATGGCCACGGTTATTACAAGTTGATCCTGGTAAAGAATTTCTTGGAGTAGTATCATCGTTGATGAAGAAGCATAACGTTAAAATCAGACGAGGACATACTGAAATTCATCGTGATCAGGCAATTGTTGAACGATTTAATGGAACACTTGCTGAGCGGTTATTCGGATATCAATATGCAAAGGAAATATCTACTGACTTCAGGGATAGATCTCGTGAATGGGTTGCAAGATTACCGAGTGTGATAGCTGCGTTGAATAATGAAATTACTCGTGCAACTTCCATGAAACCTTCTAATGCGATCAAAAAAAATATATACCCCGTAGCTATAACGGACAACAACCTCAACCAGTATTAGGTAATGTAATTGTAAGATATTTATATGAACCTGGCGAACTTGAAGGTGGTAAAAAAAGAGCAACCGATCCTATCTGGAGCGTGACTACACATAAAATTTCTAGCGTGGTTAGATCCACTGGTAGACCTCCAATATACAGACTAGATTCTACAGCCCCTCAACGTGGATTTGTACGTGAACAATTGCAAATAATTCCTGAGGATACGCAATTACCACCAAGCTCAATTTTGTAAACGTCCAGAACCTCGACGTTGATTACACTCAAGACAGGTCAACATCACATTATCACGTGTATGACCGAGATCACTATTAATTCTGTCTACGGTAAATTGTCTTGGATTAAAATACTGCCATGACATATTACAGTTGCAACTTGCGCAATGATTATTCTGTTGTTGTCTTAATGTTATAATAAATTCAGCATCAAGATCAAAATCACGTTTATTTTTTTTGTCAAACTGTTTATAGCTGACTAATTTTTTATTGATATCGACATTGATTTCTTCAGTTATTACGTAATCTACAATAACCCTACGCAGTTGCGATATTCTCCTGACTCGAGATACAGCAAGATAGACTAAATTTGACCATTCAATACGATCATCTACAATCCAGATTCTAGTGTCAGTTATAGTTAATCCCTGTGACGAGTGAATTGTTATAGCGTATCCTAACGTCCATGGCGATTTATCCATGTTCAACGCGCTCTCAACAACATCAACAACAACCAACACGATATCATTCAAGACAAGATTTTGTACTCGGACATTTTCAGCGTCTCCACCTGGTATTTCAACTTCAATATTTTGTAGTCGAGTATCTGCTGGGCGATAACACATAGATACATGTAGATCCGGAAACTTTTCTTTATGTAACATAAATAATTTCTTTTGTAGTTCATCACGAACTATTTTTCTACTGGCGACTATCAAATCAGCAGGTCTCCATAAAATCCAAAATTCATTCATAGAAGTTTCTGCAATTACTTTACGCAGAATCTCGCATTGTATTTGATCTGGCTGAAGTCTGATTAATCTTTTAAGCTCTTTTAGTGGTTCATCGATAGCTCTATGGTCATCATTTATTTCTTCGTAATAATCTACATTATTGTTTAGCCATTCATGTGGAGACTGTCCAGCAAAGGGTGGTGGTTGACCATGATCGCCACACATAATCACAGCAGTATTCTTCAATAACAACCATCCAAGAAATGTTTTTAGTGTTTCTAACGACACTGTGCATATCTCGTCCCATATAATATACTTGGGTATATATTTTTCACCCATCCGCGATGGAGTCCAGGTATCTCCGCACCATCTAAAGAAACTGTGATATGTACATGATTTTACTCCTCGTTGCTTTATTTCTCTAGCAAGTTTATGTGTAGGCATTAAAACAATTATATCTGGTGTATTATTTATAAATAAATTAATCGCACGAGTTGTTTTACCTGAACCACCACACCCATTAAGATAAACGGTTTTATGTCTAGATACAGGATCGTACACAGATGGTGCAGATGACTTTGATATTTGATTATTATTTTTATAATATGTCTCCGCAATTTCAACATCGGCAGATTCAGAATAACTAAGTATATTTTCTTGTTTTATCCTCCATGTCCCCCATTCACCATTACCGAGTTGTAATAAATCTTTATATTTTTTATGTACATAAAATGAATCCGTAGCATCTCTGACAGCGTAACGAGGAAATTTATTTATCATCGACAATAGATTTATCGAAACGTAGGCTAACATCGAAGATCTTAAATGAGTAAACTGTGGTGAGTTGCCATCAAGATAGCTCACAATGGTACCTAGTTTTGTTCCATCTGATAAATAAGCATTACATCTGTTTATAAACGTATTTTTCTCCGTTGTATCAGCGATTATAAAATCTAGTTCAGCATCGTCCATAATCAATCTTGTACACGTTCGTTTATGATCATGTGATCTTCCTTGAGTAAACTTACCGATTATTTTTCCGCCGAGATCTTTTGTAAGTTTTTCATCATGCTCGTTCCTGCATTTATTTATTTTAATGACATGATCTTCATCAATATCAGGGAATTCTTTCCTGGTATCATCGATATTAAATCTGTCCGGTTCTGGTAACCAAACTTGCTTCTGTGAACTATACGATATAATCGCTTCAATTACTCTCAACGATATTAAAAATCCAGCATCAAGCATATATCGCAATAGTACTATCGGAACCCAACATCGCTCTGAAAATGATTTCCGAACCAAATATAAGTAATCACATGGAGATCTTCTCTAAACTCGAATGATTCTACGTGAGCAAATCCTGTTAAGTCAAAATCTGGTAAGGGTCCGTTTATCGCAACCCTGATCATGTCATGTGTAGGATGTCCGAATCTCTTAAAATATTTAAAACATGCTCCATATCCAAGAAAACTCCCAGGATAACACGCTGCCATTATCAACTGAGATAACATCATTATAATCGTATTTGGTGTTCCATAATCCACCGTGACCATATTCTATACAACTTTTCTTGACATCTTCAAGAAATTCCGATCGTGTCGTTTTCCATGAATTTTTCTCCTGAGCGAAATGAGCCGCTACAGATGGAACAGTAAAACAGTTATTCAATAATTGTCTAACTATGACATCATCAGGGGTATATTCACGCCAAAGGCGTTGCGCAAGATGTTCCATTTCCTCATGGAGAGATTCTGTACGATACATATCACCATTAGGTCGTACAAATTGATCGTAATGATTATACTCAGAACTCTGAAATAACCAAACAGAAACAGGATCGGTTTTACTAATATTTTTAATAAAATCAAAGATATCACTGTCATAAAATTGAACCGTTCTATCTCGTGGAAATATCGTTACAGCAGCAGTCCATGCGTGCGCGTTATGATCAATAATATCCATCGGAGTTCCATTTTTTGTATATTTCGGTTTGTACAAAATCTCTCCGGTTAATGTTTTTACTGCTATTGGAAATCTTAATTTTTTCTCTAGCTCAGCAACGTCGTTGATAGACGCTCCGGTATCTTTAACCGACTCTGCCCAGTCATTTATTTTTTTGCGTCTTAAATCTGTTAAGCCATTACCACGTATCGCGTTTGTAAAGTGTTCTGTAACTCGTTCAGCTACACAGTTTATTCTTGATATTTTCATCGGCTTGAGATCTGCAACATTAGGTTTATCATTCAGCGGAAATATTCCATAGACAACAGCAGTTACAGGGTACGATTTCTCATAATACGGTTTATCAATGCCAGTAAGTATTCCAGGTTTGGATCTGTTATTTAAGAGAACAATATTACCCCCGGACTGCACACGGACTGGATCACGCTTATCATGAATAATCCAGATATCATCATCTGTCTCTACAATAAACTTTATTAAAATGAAATATTTTTGATTATCAAGGTGATTAATAATTACTTTTCCTCGTTTGTCGTTCATCATATTAACGACATGTCCTATCCTGAAAGTTGACCATGCATGAACTGCACCATCGTCACGAAATTCCTTCTTGGCCTCACGGATACGTTTAGTTATATCCACATTCGTTAAAGCTAGATCTTGCATCGAAATACTAATTGTATACTCGGGTAGTCTGTCAAGATCGAATCTGGTTGCGTAGGGTTCAATTGCGGATAATTTTTCCATATTATAATTAAGGCAAGTATATATTTAATTGAACATTAATCTTTTGTATATGATTCAACCAAATCACTGCCACTGGTTAAAAATCGGTTATACGTCTCCGTGTAACAGATCATGCGTGAATGAATACTGTAGTTATCATATGCAATGCGTCAGAAATGGGAGTCTAGGACCAAAACCGTGTATTGTTTGTAGCGCTGGAGTGCGAGGAAAAACTCAACTATGTGCGCAATGCGGTGGTAAAAAATACAGAGAGTTGAAACGATATTACGATAAAAAATATAACGCTGACTCTCCTATAAAAACCGAAGAAGATTATCTGGCTAGATTTTCAAAAAACAATGATTTAGACAAATAGTATTATATACAAATGGAACAAAATGAGTTTGTGTCACATCCAATCATTACCAATTATGAAGCATCTCGAGAAGGTGTGATTAGAAACTGCAGATTGAAAAAACCAGTCGGTAGTGTTACCAATACTGGTTATCTTGCGTTTAATACTAATGGCAAGAAAAAAAGATATTTATCACATAGATTTACCTACGAGTGTTTTTTTGGAATAATCAAAGATGGGTATGTGGTTGACCACATCAACGGTAATAAGCTTGACAATTCACTTGGAAATCTACGTATTATCACGCAAAGTGAAAACTGTAAGTTTGGAAACACTGGCGGCGCACGATTTGCAAGACCTGTTAAATCTGTAAATGCAGATGGTGAAGAAATTGTGTTCAAGTCAATTAATTCTGCTGCCAAATATTTTGACATAGTACCACCTTCAGTACAATACGTGGCAGACGGGATTACAAGATCTACTTTTTCCAAAAGATTTGCACAAAAAATTAGATTTCAATACGTTTAGTCTACCGTATTTTTAATGTTACCAAATAATTTAGCACTCCGTCAAGCATAATGATCGTAGTTATCCGTTTATACGAATTAATGTCAAAAGCTATCTTGATTGTCCATACCAGTGAATTTGGATCTCAACAGTATTGCAAATAAAAATAATTTTTATAAATATTTAATGGTTTTTTTATTTCGTTGATTTTGTTCTGAAAACAGCGTTTTTTGTTCGAAAATCTCGTTTTTTGCATGAAAAATAACCAAAAATCAGTGAAAATCAGTCAGATTTTGACAAATTCTGAGGGTGAAAACCCCAGGAAAGTTAACGGGAATTAACATTAGGTTTTAAATTTATCGATGAAAAACTGGTTTTTTCCGGATTTTTTATCATAAAAATGCATATAATACAAACAAAATAACTGGAAAAAAACCGGTTTTTGATCGATAAATCAGAAACCTAATGTTAATTCCCGTTAACCTTGCTGGGGTTTTCACCTAACGAAAACTAGCGAACTCAACGAAAACATTACACAATGTGCAATTGTACTTGATACCTACTGAAATATATGGGATATAATATCCACGTGTGTAAGCTGAATTATACTAAGCAGAATGTTAATTTTCCCAAGGATTTTGTTTAGCCATAATTACAGTCAGGGGTCCATCATTGTCGCTGTCATTTTCACTAGTATTTTCACAATGTTCTCTTAACTGTCTCATACGAAAGTTCATAATCTTTTTCTGTTCGTATTCATGAGATAATTCTAGCTTGATTTTGTCAATAGCGTTTGAGAGAGGCACAAACAATTTTACTTGATCATCAGTGACAGTTGCCAGTGACTTTAACATTCCTTGCTGGATAATTTTCATAAACTTGTAATCAGCGGATAGCGTAAATCTGTTCTCGTTCTTTCGTTGTTGTAATGAGTCAAAATCACATAGAATCTTTTCAGTATTAAGATAATCAGATACATTGATACCGTTATGTTGTAATTTTTTAATCGCAGAAACAGTGACATTGATATTTTCAAAATTCATTATATAATAAGTGTTTATTTAATATAAAAATAAACAAAAATATACAGCGCGGGGTGATATTCGGTCTACCATTCCATAGTTGTATCAGATAAACCTAATGAGGTTCCGAATCCTTGTTTAGACAACGCTCTATGAGCGTACATACAGGTTTATATTTAGTTCTTCATTTCTTGTGTCCAGAATGCGATTGCTTTGGTCTGTAAGTTTAAAGTGTATCCTTGATAATAACGGATTATGAACTCGTAGGTACACGGGGTTAATTGGTTCTGATACAATTAACCAACCGGGAGGTGCCAACGGGCTAAAACTGAATAATATGTACCCTTGCTGAGCCTGGCTAGATTTAGAAAGATCTACCTGATAGCTACCTTCAATAACATCGCATACCAGATTGACTGCAATAACCGATGTTATATTTACAATGCCTGGCGATATATGACGTCCGGCACCAAAAGGGTTGTTATTGTGTTTTAGTAATAACCGGTGGTGGGGCTATTTTTTTCCACGATTCAATTACTCCCGGATAATATTCTTCAATAAGATCACTTAATGATTTCTTCATTTCAGCGTTATTTAAATCTGGTATAATGAGTGTTTGTAAATCTTTTTCTGTTATTTTATAATGATCAAGAAATACTTGTTTAGATTCTGGATTTGTGTAACGATTTCCATCGAATTTAGTCGCTGTGTTTATAATACTTCGATTGACGATGTATAAATCGAATAAGATTCCATTTAAATGTTTTATTGACTCGATTATTTGCTGCTTTACACTTTCATTATAATGTTGTGATAATGAAATAAGTAAATTTCTTAAATCATTAAACGTTTTGTCGTATTCAGGTTTAAGAGTATCTAAAAAATGTTTAATATGTCTTACATCAACAGTATAGAAACTAATCTTCGTCCTGGTGTCTGTGTTAATAATAAATAATGCTTTATTCAACTTGGGGATCCTTTTACCGTCAAAATCGGTAAAGTAATATCTATCGTCGTTTGGAAATCCAAATCTTGTATTACTCCATGGTTGTTTTCCTCGATATTCTGGATCTTTAATGAATTTTTCTTCACTCGTTTTAAATTCTTCTATTTTTGGTTCTGAAACTCCATTATAAACAGGTGCAACTTCAGGCCATCCTAACACGGATCTAATCGAACTTTGATAAATATCTACGAGGTAATCAGGAGAATTTATTTCAATCACCGCTGATAGTGTTGGTTCATGAACAGTGATCGCTATTTTAGATTCTTTCCCTGTGATAGATTTAATTCTGCGTTGGAACTCATCATTAATCTGTTCTATTTGATAACTACCCGTTGAAATTCCAACAACTTGCCAATCAGGTGTTCCATCTGGTTTATTTTTATTCGCAAATACCAGTGAATTATTTGGTTGTTGTCCACCAAACGGTTTTGATCTGATATTAGGCCAGCTATGATAAACACGTAATTGCGCTAGAGCTATTTCCTTTGCTGGAATTGCAGTCGGAAAATTAACGCTAAATTCAGGATTGGTTGAACTTAATGATATCATAGTAGTTTTTGACGGCGTTGTATTAGCTACGATCTGCTGAAGTAATTCTAACGATGACGTTATTATTATCGTTATTATTTAATTCTCCATCTTTCCGTTATTGTCACTAGCGATTATGAATGCTTCATCGTAGGTTTTCATTATCGTTACGAACTCCTCATCGGATATTTTACCATCACTGAGATACGCTGAAAGATACGAGCATAATTTAGTGTAGGCGGCTGTTGCTGTGTGCAATTTCATTATATACTCGTTTAGTTTATCATTTGTACACGTAGATATTTTCTTAGCGATAATACTGAAAATACCTGCACATGTTGTTGCCGTTGAAACTATAATTGTTACAACTGCAGGCGCTGTCATCGTTATCGTTGATAGTAATAATCCAGTTCCAGCAATAACAGCAGAAACCGAGTATACCATTATATCAATAATAACAATACGTCGCCGATATTTTTTTTACCTTTATCGTGTAATCGTCGATGATATTTTTTAGTTTGGTTTGACACTCACATACTTGAGCGTATCTGTGACGTTGAACATCGATAAATGACTCTTGATTCATTATACTTATCTAGGTAACTAATTGAGGAGTTTCACATACAAATTCCAAGCACCACCAGTATAACGCTCTGGTTAAATTTTTATCAGATGCTTCCAGCAGAAATGTTTCTTCCGCATCTTTATTTATTATGACGGATACAACTCCAGAAAAAGTATCGATTGAATGACGCCATGGAAATGTAGTAAATATACTAAATTTTGCTATGCTAAATATAGACAGCCTGTATACGCCAGTGACTTCTGCGGTGTGTTTGAGATTATTATCTTGCAGTGTCCATATTCCTAATCCTGATGCTACTGTGTATACTACGTTGAAGATCTGCTTGTGAGGCATTCCAGCAAGTAACTTTGTTACTAGATTCGTTTTTTCAATGATATTAGGAATTCCACTAACAATATCGTTGATTTTCATGTTAATGTCAGCGAGATTAATAATAACAGTTGGTGGAGTTCCAAAAAAGTCATTAATAGATCTGTTTACATTTCTACGAAAATTTAGAAATGTTTGTACATGATTAATATAATCAGTTCTAAATGTAGCAATTCCATCATTGATTGTCGTTAACGAAGTCATTATTGGAATTTCCTTATCATCGACGTATTTCTTCGTTGCAGCGTCGAAATCTGTTTCTGGTGTTCTGAGATTATTAATACCATTATTATTCATGTCGAGAAATGCACGCATTATACCACCGCGCACTGACACGTACTTGGATTCTTGATCATCGACGTATTTTTTTGTTGCTGCGTCTGTATTTGCGATTGGATCTCCAAGATATGTAATTTTTCTTCCTGACATAATGATGTTACCGGTAAATACATCACCAGTTTTCTTAACATAATCGTTAACCGACTTACCGGAATCCTGTATTTTACCCTGATCAGTGAAAGTAACGATATTATTAACAACCGCGGTGGGAATTCGTATAAGTACATCTGGTAGTTGTATGTTACTCGTTTTTAATCGTCCTTGTTTGTCCTGAAAAACGACGACTTCATTTTGATCCACACTTGTGATATTTAATAAATCATCGATTTCATTTCTGAGCTGATCAAGAGTTGCATATTTAGATAAATCGACCTTATGAGCTTTACCTGAAGATCTTCCGTAAATATTTACCATTATATTTACTGATATCAGTTTAAGTGTTATGACGTAGTGTAGTGAACGCGTGCACGACTTTATGAGGCGGCGCTGTTGATTTTGATACAGCATCAAGCACAGCGAGGGTTTCACGACCACATATTGGAGGATCAGTTATTTTTTGTGTTGGTAGCGGTGAATACCAGATTGGAATATCACCGGTAACGTACTTTAAAAATTCTTTTGGTGGTGCTAATCCATACGAATCGAAATAAATAATTCCACGTGGATCAATTGCATATCCTACCCAGTGCGTGCCTGGGCCAGAGTTTTTATCGAGATTAATGATACCGGTTTCAGAACTGCTAGCAGTTCTAGGTAGTTGATCGCGCATAAAAACACCTCTGAAATTGTTTATTTTTAATTGGTTAGCAGCATTAAGTAAATCAAAATTGGACATAGGTGATATTAGTAAACTGTCCCGGGAAGTCTTAGACCCTTTCCGTATGAATACGGGGTCCCTGGTAATCTTAGACCCTTTCCGTATGAATACGGGGTCCCTGGTAATCTTAGACCCTTTCCTTTTTTTTGATTCCTTGTCCGGTTGCTTTCTTTAACGCCATTCCAGCAGCAGTTCCAACAGCACCTAACGCAGCTGCCTTTGCAACAGCTGGGGCTGCAGCTGCTATTAATGCTGGTATAGCTGCGAGAAGTGGAAATATACCAGCCGATTTAGCGATGTTTTTGATGGCGCCCGCAGAAAGATTAAGTTTGACGCCTTTATTTGATTTTTTAGCATCATTGATGTTTTTGAACTGACGCTCGGTCAACGATAGTTTATTTGCACCGGTCATCTGTTCTCGCTTTAGCGATATTTTTATTCCATAGTTATTTTTTGATGCTGATTGCAGCTTTTTAATCTGACCAGTAGTCAGACTCACACTAACGTGATGATATGACATTATTAATATTATGAACGATCTAATTACATGTTTATTTACATATTTTCTACTGGAGCATCAATAACTCTCATTCGTCCACCAACACCTTCGAGTAACATCGATTTATCGCTGAGTATAACGGCTATTGCTCTGTAATTAGCAATAACTCCTATTGTTACACGAGCTCGAAAATGTATATCTACAACAGATTGTCTGGATAAATCTAAATGTTCTAGTGAAAAGTAATAAATCGGATACAGCGATGTAAAATCTAGCTGCGATATTTGTAAACCAGTATCAATATTTTGATCACGTCCCATGAACGACATTAATCGATGATATGCACGTGCTACATGATTTTGATCGAAATTCAGTAATATATCCTTGGATGGTTCTTGATGTCCATTTATCCTTAATGAAACCTCAGAAACACCGAGTTGGTCAAATATCATATGATTATGTGTTTGCGAGTTTACTCGTGCAGTATTTTGAAACGCGATAAATATATGTCTTGGTGCATGAACACCTTGCTGAGAGGCTATCTGCCATGTAAATAAACCATCAATTGCACTCTGAACAGCATCTGTGGTCATTGTTAACCATGACAACGTTGATTTACCGCCTTGACTCATAAAAGATAACAACCGGTCTTCTTCGGATATTGACGGAGTCATCACTGGCATCCACAGGGAAAGTTTTGTTAGTATTACTTTACTAGCATCACCAATAGGTCTCCATAATCCATCATTATCATCGCCTTTTCGTACAAGTACAACCGTATGTTTGGCTCCGAAAATGATTTTTCTGACATTTCTACAGAATCCAAAAATATGTGACAGTGGAATTGCACATGAAAATCTTCTTCTATTACCTCTTAACATTGATCTACGTGCTGCAAATCCTAAGTTAAATTCTGAATTTGGAAAAGATAGATCTTCAATATCAGCATCAGCAGGAGCAACAGTTCGATCTTTTGGTCGTCGAATAATCTGATTTCTACTGTCAGCGTGGTCAGTTGTATCCTTTGCAAACATCATTGATGGACCAGCTGATCTTGAATAATCGTCGCTGTATCTTGCAAGGCCTAGTATTGTTGTAGCAACATCAACGTCTTTCTGGATTGATTCAATATTTTTTCCATCAATCATGTACGTAGCGCTGTCAAATAACGCCATAATACCATTATTAACAAAACCAATCCTAATATCAGCGACGTATTCGACATCATTTGTCCTTATAATTTCACCTTCAAATTCGATAAATGCTTCAGCGGGTAAGAAATATCTACTTGTATCCTGAACCTGTAGTTCGATTCGACCACGCTGATCTGGAATTCGTGCGTCGTAAGAATAATACTGATAATCGCGCACAGACTCATCTTTGAGTACTGGTGCATCCATGTCAAACGCAGGGTCAGATATACGCTTAAACATCTTTATTATTATCGTCTTCGTCTAACTCGAAGACCACTTCGGGAAGTAAGACCACTTCCTGCTATCAGACTAGCGGTTATATTTTTTTCCTTTTCCGACATCGGGATATCAGCTAACTCTGCTAGTTTTTGATTAGCGGCTTGATTTATTATTTTACTAACATTTGCTGGCATCACTTCGGTGCTAGCCAATTTCACAGGTTGAGGTCGGGTCGCTTGTGGTCTGCGTATTAATCGTGCTAGTCTATCTTTAATTGCTGAGAATGCTTTGCTAGCAATATTACCAACAGCGCCTATACCTTTTTCACGAACAACATCAATAGCTTTCATTCCTAGCTGCTTTGCAATCGGTATTGCTTTTGGGGCTATTCTTCTAAACAGACCCTGAACAACATCACCTAGTCCATCTCCGTAGGTCGTTTTGTATACTGGTAATCGAGAGTTTATTACCCTGACCATGGTAGGTCCACGAGTATTGTGTATGATCATATTATTATTAAATGACTTTATAACTAATTACATACTTAGTCACTATGATACTCATCGGCGATTTCATTAATGAGAGACCGATATACATTAATATCCATGATACCTCCTGTAAATAATCGTTTGCAAATATCAGCTGCTTCATTAATGATTTCTGGGGAATTATTACCAGCTCGTTTTCCTCCAATGAGAATTTCTAGTCGATCAACATCAGCAAGGACATTATTGGGACAAGTAATAAGACCACTTCCTAGGCCACTTCCAGTTGCGCCAGGAGAGGTGTCTGACGGCCAATATTCTTCTTCTTCCTCAATTTTTGTTTGGATTGGTTGTTGCCGTGTTTGTGATTTTGGAGATAGAATTGGTATTCGTGATTTTGGTGGTGTTTGTAATTGTTTCGTTTTTTCTTGTCGTTCTTGTTCTCGTTGTTGTTGTTGTTGTTGATATTGTTGTTGTTGATATTGTTGTTGTTGATATTGTTGTTGATATTGTTGTATTTGTTGTTGTTCTGGCGGTAATTGCATGAAGGTAATATAATTATCTATTGCATGAATATACTCAATATATTTTGGATCACTATTTCTAGCCTGATCAACGTCATAGTGTATGCGAAATATCCATTTGTACCAATTATCACGACCTATAGGTTTATCAGCATATTCAGATTTTAAATAATGTTTTCGATCATTGAAACTTTTCACAGCAATCACAGCTAAATCTCCTGGATTTTTAATATTTTTAATATAATCAATAGCACCTTCGATAAATTTGTCATTTATGTTAATTCTTTCTTCTTGTTCTGGTAGACGTTCCTTTATATCACCTATTTCAGCACCTTCAGGTTGATCTTCATCCTCAGGTATTTCCGGGACTGGCATCGCAGCAGCTATTTCGGCTGGAAGTTCACGTAAAATTTCTTTTGTCTTTTTTTGTTCTTCTTGCTATTTTTCCAGTTGCCTCAGCGGTTTTCTCTAACACAGGTAGAATACCTTTAGTGGCCTCAGTGATAGGTTTAAATAATTTTTTTGTATCCTCTTCAAATTCAACTTGAGATTCCTGACGCGATTGTAGTTGTTGCTTAACAGAATCACGAACAGGTAGATATTTTTTAATTGCCTCTAGTCGCTCTCGAGCTAATTTAGCTGAGTGTGGTTCTTCAATACTCATTATTGATAATATCTATAATGGCTGTTTAATTTATAGCAGCAGAGAGGGTGAATGACATACGTATGTGACCAGCACGTGAAAAAATCAGAAAAAATCTGGTCAATTAGAGAAGTTTTCATTATTAAGACAAAAACTTTTTTTTTCAGCCTTCGTAGGAACCCTTAATTTAAAAAAATAAGGTCTCTAAAAAGTTGTAGGGTCCACCCTCTCTTCTGCTAAAGGACTAAACCCCAATGATTCCTAAACTGATTTCCTAAAATCAAAAAGCAAACGAAAACCGTCGTCACAAACCTCTCTTGTATCCTAGCAATATGGCCAAATAATATTCTTCAAAGTCTGATGAAATCCTTTCAAAGCCTCTTGGCGTTCAATGAAAGCAGAAGGTGTAAACTGTTGGAAACACAATCAATGGGCAAAAGAGTCACCGCTACGACAGTCACGGGTCCTGAGACTATGTCTGATGACAAATGTACACAATGGAGATGAACATCAACAAAGCCGCACCCTACTCCCTGAATAAGAACATTTTCACTAGAGGAAGATTTTTCAGATAAAGGCAAAGTACCAGATAATTAAAGACTGAAAAGTTTTTGTGCCTCTTAATATTTCAGTAGGGATAGGTTTGACAGAGTCTTCAATAAGTGATACAGAACCCTTCGACATGAATGGATTATAATTCCCCGTAATAAAATCAGACTGCGGTTTGTTTCAGGCAACAAATGCATTGTTTTCAATACATGACCATGACCGTATCTTCTTATAAATGAGAGCATTTGGAGTAGCTCTGTCTTTATTCTGTTGCTTATTTTTTAATTTATACCAATCAGCAATAACGTGCCCTATTTTCTTGCAATAAGTGCACGCAGGAAAACATAAGGATTTCTGATCATTCTTATCAGAAGTTTGATTCCAAAACGTTGTACCAGAATGAGACTTAGAAGTGCTCGTATGAGACTGAGATGAATTCTTACTAAACACTTGCTAAGAGGAAATCTTACTGGAAAACAAATCTTCGTGAGTCAACGAATAATCGTCAGTTGAACGAGCAACATCTTCCAATGTTCCTACCTTTTGCTCATCAAGATAAATCTTGATATCACTATGGATGCAATTCTTGCACCTTCGACTAATATAAGCTGTTTTTAAGATTGTCATAATCTTTATCAACCTTTATAGATGCACACCACCTATGTAATAGTTCTTTTTCCCTAGCAAACTCGACATAAGCTTGGTTACTTTCTATTTCACATTTCCTAAACCTCTGTCGATATGCCTTGCGTATCAACTCATAACCCTTCAAGATACATTACTTAACCACATCATAATTAGCACTTTCATGTACTGTCAGTGAAGTGTAGACTCCACGAGCTTTGCCAATAAATACACTCTGAAATAGCAAAGCCCAGTGCTCTCTTGACTACTTCGAATATTCCGCAATTTTATCAAAATGAATGATCTATTCTTTCATTTTCAAAAAATTGGTATTAACCTAATACTTTTGGTAACATCAAAACCTGAACATTAGTGAGTGGAGTGCTTTTTGCTTGCCAGTTATAATTCCTTTTCCATCTGCATTTCCATTTCTTCTTTTGCATTTGCTCTTTTGCATTTGCTTTTTCATTTCTCTTTCCTCTTTCTCTTTCAGCATTTGCATTTTTGTTTGCATTTCTTCTCTTTCTCTTTTTTAATTTGAATTTCTCTCTCTCTCTTCTTTATGCAATTGCCTTTTTATTTGCATCTTTTTCTTTCCTCTTTTTCAATTTCCATAATTTCTTTCTGAAATTGAAGCGTTCTTAATTCTATTTCCATCTGATTTCTTCTTTAATTTCAGTTATATTATTTTCATTTCAGAGCCAGTTAGAGATATACTGACAAAGCACTTGTATCAAAAATATTCTTTTCTGCCAGATATTATATGGAAATATTTTTATTTCATATTTTTAACAAGATGATTTTATGTCCGAAATAGAATAGTGTTTCTCAAGCTCAAACACGCTAACCCTTCCTTGATCGGATGAGAAAAACAAAACTTTCCAATCTAGATGACACTGTGAATTTAAATTTTAAAAGCAAATTGAATTTCTCTCAAATATTTTTCAGAAATTTGTATGCCGGATGAGCCTCCAATTTCTGTTAGAACCCTATGGTCTTAAACAAAGTAAGAGAAAGAAGCAACATCAACAAATTTTGTGAAACAGTTATATAATTCTCTAAGATATAAAATGAAAATGTAAGAGGAACTTACAATATTTTTATGAATTAAATCGAAAATAATATTAAAATTTGCTACTTAAGTCCAAAAAGAAAGGAGTGTTCCGAATGAATTTTATTTCCTCGAAGGTGCTGATGTGCCAACAGTCTTGGTGTGTCACAATGGAATTTTCCAGAACTACTTTGAATAAATTCAGAAGAAAACTTTTTTGGTTAAGAATCAATAAGCACTTTGCAATTCGAATAAATAATCCAAACAAATGTTTCCTCTCAAATTATATCTAAAAACAGCATTAAACACATCTGCAGAGTCATATTAAAATAAAAAACAACCCCCTCAACCCCCCCCCAAGAAACAACAAAACGTAAGAAATAAGAATGAATTATTTGATGATCTCTCGACCTTATACACAGCCTTACTTCTTTATTTCGCAATACGTACTACGTAACCAATGTCACAATATCCCCGTCACAATAGGGCTCACATAACTGAGCTATCCAATGGGAAATCACCCCAAAATTGTACACAGGTTCATTATTACGATTAATTTTAAAACTTGTAAACACCTATTTATAGATACTATGAAATCTACAGACATGCATCGAAAGTAAATGACTCAACGTAGATATACATAATGGTGTCTTTAAATTTTCACTCTGTATTCTTGGGAAATAATTTTTTTTATTGAATTTTACTTAAATTGTTGGTTTCACCTCCTTTCTCTTACATATTTTAAGACCCAGAGTCGTAACACCCACAATGACGTACTGTTTTCTTCTTTACAAGATCCACTTTAAACAATAAGAGACCCCGCCCCCCCCCCGAGATATTTTTTCACTAAGGCATGCATTCATCTTACTTTCTAAGTCCCAGTTAGACAAAGACACACAAGTTTCGTTCGAAGACACAATTATACAATGACACACATTTATATCTCTAAGACCCACTATCACAATGACCTACGCACAAATAGCTCTCATTTTACCATCCACTTATACACACGTCTCTCTTACATAATGGTAGAAATTGTTCAGATTTCTTAGTTTTTTTTATTAATGTGTTCAGATATGGGTCTCACGTCTACATGCTCAGTTTTCGTACTAATGTGTTCATATTTTCTCTTACAAGATAAAAAGTAAAATTGCCAAACTTTATGCTCACGTACACCAATATTATTAAACAAAATATATAGTACAAGGGGAATAAAAAAAAAATTTCTTTGCAGCTCGCATCAGAACAACAAGTTGCTGTCCCTCGCATTGAATTCCACCGAGCGGCAATACCAAGTTTCAGTTCTATTTATTGACATTTCCCGTACAAGTCATAACATCAAGCAAAATCATTATTTCCTTTAGATAATTTGTTACTTCCTCGACCATAAGCACATAATCATCAAGTGAAAATGTGCTACCGTTTTTGTACGTGGCGATGATACCATGCATTTAACAGCATTGATAGAGGACATCCTCGTTGTTAAATTTTGCTTTTGGCATCAAAGTGTTTTTGGCTGTTTTTACTGTTTAAGTAGAAGAGTATCTTCTTGTTGAACTGTCTTTCTCTTACGTATACATACAGATTAAATTTTATAGCTAAATACTGTACCCGTCAAGCAATCTGTGAATTGAATAGAGTAACCGACACATATAGAACAGTTCGTCTCCCAGTGTGTGAGACAATCTGATTCCCTTCAACTTTCTTCGCTAAATTTGAACTGTTGGTCATGCACATCATTGCGTCTAGTGAGTCAAGTATTTTCGTTCATATCAAAAGTAAAACTGTACCATCCAACGGAAGCGGTGTAGGTAGATACATGTTCTTTCTACTAGTTGGAATACCATAAGAGAGTCAGCTTTATTTTCCTTTAAATATGTCAAATTGATTAAATATTAGGAATTGAAACTTTTCAGGTATGTCTGACAGTTTCCAAACGGCGAATGCAAACGTTTTCTTTAACTGATCTTCTGTTTAACTATTAATATTTAATTAAATCCCTTTGTAAAAATCTGTACAAACTTTATAATACGAGGTCTTTAAATTAGGAATATCGACATAATCTTTTTTTTATTATTGATGAGTGAATGGATGGTACAGTTTTAAATAGCACAATGACTGGACAGTACAGTTTTATATTGCACAATACTTTTTTAGTGATATATTTGTCAGTTTTCTACAAATAATAAATAAAATTAGAAACCTTCATTTCCACTGCAACCGGTTATGCAATTTTCATTATATATACATGTACATAGCACTGAAGATGCATTTTTGTCTATTTTACCATGCCAATATGACAATACAATTTTATGAAACAAAAGACCAGCCGCTTTGTATATGCTACCGTTCAGAGGAGTTGAGATACCAAAAACAAGGCAAAATACTTTCATGCGAGTCCAGCCCAACCAAACTAGTTATCGAGAATATTTTTCTGACCCTCACAAATGACAACAGAATTGACCAAATACAATATATTAACAAAAGAATTCATATATAATTTTAGAATTTAAACCTGCTAGAGAGATAATATCCAGACGGTGGATCCAATACGTTTCTTTTAACAGACGTTGTAAGTTGTGTATGCCGTCGAGATTAAAATGATGGACTGATAGAGTTATTTATGTCATTAAAATGACTTATTGACAGAGTTTATTTATGTAATTAAAATGATGGATTGACAGAGTTATTTATGTCATTATAATGATGGATTGACAGAGTTATTTATGTCACTAAAATGATGGATTGACAGTTATTTATGTCCGTATAATGATGGATTGACAGAGTTATTTATGCCATTAAAATGATGGACTGACAGAGTTATTCATGCCATTAAAATGATGGAATGACAGAGTTATTTATGTCATTATGATGATGGATTGACAGAGTTATTTATGTCATTATGATGATGGATTGACAGAGTTATTTATGTCATTAAAATGATGGACTGACAGAGTTATTCATGCCATTAAAATGATGGAATGACAGAGTTATTTATGTCATTATGATGATGGATTGACAGAGTTATTTATGTCATTATGATGATGGATTGACAGAGTTATTCATGTCATTAAAATGATGGATTGACAGAGTTATTTATGTCATTATGATGATGGATTGACAGAGTTATTTATGTCATTATGATGATGGATTGACAGAGTTATTTATGTCATTATGATGATGGATTGACAGAGTTATTCATGCCATTAAAATGATGGATTGACAGAGTTATTCATGCCATTAAAATGATGGATTGACAGAGTTATTTATGTCATTATGATGATGGATTGACAGAGTTATTTATGTCATTATGATGATGGATTGACAGAGTTATTTATGTCATTATGATGATGGATTGACAGAGTTATTTATGTCATTATGATGATGGATTGACAGAGTTATTTATGTCATTATGATGATGGATTGACAGAGTTATTTATGTCATTAAAATGATGGATTGACAGAGTTATTTATGTCATTATGATGATGGATTGACAGAGTTATTTATGTCATTAAAATGATGGATTGACAGAGTTATTTATGTCATTAAAATGATGGATTGACAGAGTTATTCATGTCATTAAAATGATGGAATGACAGAGTTATTTATGTCATTAAAATGATGGAATGACAGAGTTATTCATGCCATTAAAATGATGGATTGATAGAGTAATTTGCCATTAAAATGATGCATTAAGAGAGTTATTTATGTCATTAAAATGATGGATTGATAGTGTTATTTATGTCAAAATCAATGTTTGTTCATGCCATTAGATACTTGCTGACGAGTTTGTCCAATATTTCTCTTTGCAAGTTATGAAATAAATAAAATTAGACATCGAATAGTTAGTATCACAACATATCTTACCTTTTTCTTTGGTATTACTGCAACTGAAAATAAGAAATTTGAAGAACGATAGAACAGTGCGAATATTTGGGTCTAGTTGTTGAACCATGACTTTTAAAAATTTAACAACCGTAACTCATTCCGTATTGAAATATACTGAAATTATGAAATCTGATATCAGGGCCAACATGTCCTACTCTACAGTTTTATGTTACATGCTTAATAGGGATACTTGTATTTCATCTTTACCTCCTGTTATTATGTATGCTTAAGTACACATGTTAAGTTCTGCCAGTCAACTTTAAGGCTATTATAACACTTTCTCGTGTGTCCTACGAAGTATAAAGCTTTGCTGTCTTATACCAAATATAAAACTTGGCTGTCCCATTGCAAGTTTAAAACTTTGTCGTCTTTTACCAGATATAAAACTTGGCTTTTCCATAGCAAGTATGAAACTTTGCTGTCTTATACCAAGTATAAAACTTTGCTGTCCTATATCAAGTATAAAACTTGGCTGCCCTATACCAAGTATAAAACTTGGTTGTCCTATACCAAATAGCACCATCACTCCACATACAAAATAATGTGTTGAAAAATACCCCACAAAACAACAATGCAACAGAAAATTCAATGCAACAAACAAAGTCATTCTTTATCACACATCTCATGCATGTTAACCTCAGTTACAACACATTTACATGCCATTACTCTTCCATCCTTTATTTGTTCTTATTTGGACTTAATAAACAAATAATTCATTACTTTTTTTAAGATAAGTCAATGGAATCAATTTGTTATCAGAATTTATAAGAGATATTCAAAAACTTCATTTGATTTATAAAGTGCTCATTGACTTTAGATTAATAATTACTTTGGGTTTTGTGAATTCATTTGAAGACATTCTGAATTGTATCAATGGTACATCAGGTCATTAAAAACTAACGGTACATCAGGACATTCAAGCCTATTGGAATTCATTTGAAACATTTTTTACTTTCCGACGAGTGATAGGACATTTAGGATTGTTTGGGATTTAATTCATGATACCGTGAGTGTCTTTTGAATTTTCTCTTTGAATTCTAGGGAAATCATTTGTTTATTAAATTTTACTTAAATTGTTGGATTCAATTCATTTCTGTTACATATTTTAACACCTAGAGTCGTAACACTATATACATCAAACAGAGCTTTGGCTGTTTAACACTACAGACTATACACAAATTCTATATAAATAGTCAAATGTTGACAGTAGTCACTGGTTTCATTTAGCCAATATGATTTATGATAGAGCAAAATAAATATGTTGTTTTATGGTAGGAATTACAAAGTAATTTTACTTTGAAGACCTGGAGATTCAGAGTAAACGAGCAGTTATCATATTAACATGTAAAACTGGAAACGGAGGTAATGAGTTGGGACGAGAATATTCAAAAATGTCAAACATGTATAACTGGAAACAGAAGTAATGAGTTGGGACGAGAATATTCAAACATGTGTTACGTGTAGGCTCGTACAAATGTAACAAAAGAAAAGAGTGAAGTCAACAAGCTTTGTAAATTTTAACAAAATAATTTATTTCCCTAGAAAACAAGATAAAAAAATATGAAATAGGACTTACAGTTTGTGAATATAATCCAAAAATTAATCCTAAAATTGAAAAATATAAGTCCTATCACTAAAGAGTTCTAACTGAATCCAGGTTCGAATCTCGATGAAATTCCAATATGGAGGCGATGACGTCAGATGAGGTGGTTGTACTAACGGCAACAGATCCTCGATTGAATCACAGTTTATAATGTTTCCGTTTAGAATTCCAGAATAAATTTCCACTGAATATCTTTCTCCCAGAACTTTTATAAATATGAAGCACTTGTGTAGTTTTCTGGAGAATGAATTATTAAATTCCAAAAAATAGATGAACTTCAGCACAATCTGGCTTCAACAATAAAACACCCTGAGCTCTGAGCTGTAAAAATCACGACTGACTAAATCTACTAGAGAGCTTCTGTTTAAAGCCTCGATTTTAGATCACATGGTAGCTCACGTGATGGGCTACGTGATTTAGTAATTTGAACAACGCAATAAAAAAAATGCCATTTATCACGTATGCAAGAATAGCCCTATCTAAGAATCAAATTCTCACGCTGGAGAAATAAAAAAGAAAGAATGTTCACAATTCGGCTAACACGTGGGCAGAAAATGACCTTGGTAATAGCCAATCATTTTCGTGTAGTGTTTACAAAATCTATGAACCAAAGTGAGCTAAAAATAGTGCTTAAGTCATACTTTTACGTTCTAATCCGACTGATATTTTTTCGAAAATATCAAATCCCGTGAAAATAATCATTACAATAAAATGTAATGAAACAAAAAATAAAATTAAAAAAAAAAAGAATTTAAAACTAACACATAAGTAATTTAATTACATATTCGTAACACATGTCAAACATATCAAACTCGAAATTGAGGTAATGAGTTGATATGTGAATTGTCAGACATGTAAACAGAGATGAAAATGTAAGACATCAATAGTCAAAAATGTAAAACTGGAAATGGAGATAAAACGTTAGGACGTAAAACGGCCAATCATGTGAAACTGGAAATAGAGGCAGTAAATTAAGAGATGAATAGTAAAATATGTAAAACTCAAAAGGAGGCAACAAGATAACACGTGAATAGTCCAAAATAAAAACCTGGAAATGGAGGTAATGATTTAGAACTTGAATACTCAAACAAGTAAAACAACCAAATGGATGTAATAAGTCTCTGTAGAGTAAGAATTAAAAATTCTCTAACTTGTATGTTAATACAATTTATACGTATTTCTAACAATTATATTAGTATTATCATGCATTATCCTGTATAATCAAGGGATATCACTTTCCGCTCAGCTTGGTACATATTTGCAATCTTCTATAATTATTTTTATATACCTTGATTTCTGTTCTTGGAATCCGGAATGACTGTGTATGTAAATGAGAATTAATTACTAGGTCGATATGGGTGTGTGTCTGCATGGCTGCCTGTCCCACCGATTCTGTTTTCATTTTTTGTGTGATGTGTGGTCGAGATGATGTAGGGGTTGGTGCATTCAGGCAAAGTGATGGGTACCGTTTACTCGCGACCTGGGTTCGAATCTTCATAGAGTACGAATTTAAAGGTTCTTAACCTGTATGTTAATGCTATGTATATTCATATTTATACAAATTATGTTAGTATTATCAAGCGTTTTCCTGTAGTATCCAGAATCCAGGGATATTGCTTTCCGTTCTTTTTGGTGAATATTTGTAATTTTCTCTGTCTGTCGGTCTCTCTCTCTCTCTGTATATATATCAACACACACACACACACAAACACACAAACACACACATGTTTGTGTGTTCACTCAGTCTCTCATAACCTATAAAGAGTGTTTCATATATTTGCTCTTAGTTTAATAGAGCATTTTATCTTATTTTACTTTATCTTACTTTTATTTTTTTTATATTTCGGGTGATTATATCTTTATCTATTTATTTATTTGTTTATTTTGATGATTGTACATAAAGTGAGGTTATAATATAGAAAGAACTAAACTGTATTACCCCAATTCAAACAACAATTAGAACTCGACTGTACAGTGGACATAAGGTAATAAGAAACTATTATGGAATTACTTTTCCAACTGCGAATGAACACATTTTTACCAGTTATATGTACTCTGAGAGCGTTACCATGTTGACCAGAAAGCTAAAAATATATATGTTATCTATCACTAATGTAATTACTTAATTATTCTTTCATTTATTTAACGTGTAATTTATAGTATTTTTCAATATTTTGATATTCCAATTCTCGCTTCATTGTCATCATCATCGTTGTTGCTGTTATTACCATTACTGACATCTTTATTATATTCGTTTCCTCTTTATATAGCGGATTCGCACGTCAGCTATAGTTTCGTTATCTTACGATTTCCCAAGAATTAAAATAAAAAAAAAAACATACAAAAAAGACTTACGAAAGGAAATTCAGTCTTTCAAGAACGAAAACTCTGTTTCGGTTCTGGAGTGAAAATCGCGCATACAAAATATCTTTTGATATGAGATCAATTACATAATACATTTTAGGAGATCCGGACCTCATCATATGCATTTAGAAACCCCCATCCCCCCTTTTTAAGGAATATACTTTTGTGTTTAAGATCAAGCATATGCACACCCTCGTCACGTCCATATTCCTGTGTGCCTGTGGGACATAGACCCTGACAGCTGAACTTTGTCACGTCCATATTCCTGTGTGCCTGTGGGACATGGACCCTGACAGCTGAACTTTGTCACGTCCATATTCCTGTGTGCCTGTGGGACATGGACCCTGACAGCTGAACTTCGTCACGTCCATATTCCTGTATGTATGAAAGACAAGAACATTGACAGTAGAACTAGAGAGAGAATCCATGCATTAGAGATGAGATGTTATCGAAAGATCTTGAAAATCTCGTACTTAGACTACATCTCTAATGAGGAGGTACGTATTAGAATTCAAGGTGCAATTGTACAATACGAAGATCTGCTCACCACCATAAAGAAACGCAAACTAAGTTGGTGTGGTCACGTCTCACGCTTATCTGGTCTATCAAAGACAATCCTACAGGGCACAGTGAGAGGAAAGAGAAAACAAGGCAGACAGAAGAAGAGATGGGAAGATACCATGAAAGAGTGGACATGCATGAACTTTGCAAAGTCCAAAAGAGCAGTGGAGAACAAGGAAAAATGGAGAGAGAGTGTCGCAAAGTCATTCAGTGGCGTCACTACGACCAGCCAGGTTATGGGCGAAATGAGAAAACAATGGATGAATAATTTTGTAACTGTGGGAGTAATAGGCACACATCTACATATTTACATGTCGCATAAAATTTTAATCGAAAGTATTCGAGGGAAACAACTCATGAAACGTTACAGTTTCAAGCCTTCTTGTTTTCCCCCCTTGCACCAGACAGCAACCGTCGAGAGTGTTCAAGATATATGTTTTTCTTTTAACTTAAGCTCTCAGTGGACATGCGTACTATTTGATACAAGGTTATCTTTTAACTCAAGCTCTCAGTGAACATGCATACTATTGAAAACAAGGTTATATTTTTAATTCAAGCTCTCAGAGGACATGCGTACTATTTAATACAAAATTATATTTTTAACTCAAGCTCTCAGTGGATCTTTTTAAGTCAAGTTCTCAGTGGACATGAATACTATTTTATACAAGGATATCTTTTTAACTCAAGCTCCCAGTGGACATGCATTCTATTCAATACAAGGATATCTTTTTAACTCAAGCTTTCAGTGGGCGTGCGTACTATTTAATACAAGGTTATCTTTTTAACTCAAGCTCTCAGTGGAAATGCGTACTATTTAATACAAGGTTATCTTTTTAATTCAAGCTCCCAGTGGACATGCGTACTATGTATTACAAGGTTTTCTTTTATTTTGTATTTGCATGTAGTTGTTGAAACATGTTTTAAACTATGTCTTGTATAACATGGGCTTTAAAGGAGACGGAAAACAAGTCGAATGGTCAAGTGACTTTACTAACCTGTAGAAATATGACAAATTGTAATTTTCATGGCACAATGGGAGATAAAGGACGGACAGTCCTTTCTTCTTGAGAGCTTACAGAACTATATTTTATTACAATTTAAGATGTATTTGAACGTTGCATGAAATATTAAATACAGAAATAATTGTAATTAGGAATACGTATTGCATAATATGAAAATATGTAAAATTCCATGAAACTCAATGGAGTGTTGTTCTAGTAAAAACACAACTTTCTGCCCATAAGGTACATCTCAGACATTTGGACCGGCATAATAATCTTTACATATTCGAACAACTGCGGCTGTAACCACAGAAGCTCATGATTCCATGTAAAAATTAAGATTATCAAAGAAGTACATCCCAGAAAAAAAAGAAATGTCTTTTGTGGAAAAATTGCATGTACATGCAGGACTAGTTTGATGAAGAAGACGGAGAAAGAAGAAATAGAAGGCAGGACAAAAGATAAAACAGAGATAGATTCTTCCAACCTATATGGAAAATGGCTTAAAGTATGTTGATATGAGAGAACCAGTGGTCTCAAAACCATTATCTAAAATGCTGGATCATTAATGCTCTAGATGGTACCATAATTTCCAGTCGATGCTTGCAGCAGATTTTAAATCTCAATACTATTTTGCATTAACAATGGAGGAATGGATATACATTCAAAATAATGAATAAAGTTATCGTTACTGGACATTAACGTGGAGAGTGAAGTTGTATATATATATATATATATATATATATATATATATATATATATATATATATATATATATATATATATATATACTTTCATCATTTTGAGTGCATGACTGCAGTGCATGCTGTTTACATAACCAGAAACTGTTTCTTAAGTTATTTATTTCTATATTTTTTGTAACTCTTGGTACCTGATTTTATCTATAATGTTTGTAATTTTTATTTATGATTGTTAATTATAGTGATTATCTATATCTGGATTTGGCATACGTGCTTAGGATCTATTTTAAAATATTAAAGAATGTAAAATTGCATAGGATCTGTAAACAGATGCTTGCGTGGTATCTTGGAAGAATTTAGTTAACTCCCACTGAATCGGTTAAATCATGTGAGTTCTTCTACGATATTGGAAATTTGCGATTTGTCACGTAGGTAGTAGTGATAATATGCGTGGTTTAGCTTCTCGCCTGTATATAAATGGCTCGGACTGGGTAGTTTTCTTATTCTTATTTCTTGTGTTCTTGTTGTAACACGAAGTCTGCAGACTTGTATTATGTTTTATTTTGATATTATTTGAGAGGAAAAGCATTTGTTATTATTGTTCAGTGGAAATAGAAAGTGCTCATTGGGACATAATATTTTTTTGGAACTAATGTGAATTATTCAGAAGAGTTCTGGACGACGCAATTGTGACAAAGTTACAATTCCTGGCGAACCGGTAATTTTCTGGTTTTGAAATTTATACGAAAAGTTTCCTTTTTTGGACTTTAATAGAACTTTTTAGGATTATTTTGGATTCACTTCGTAATACTGTAAATTCCACTGACATTTTCATTTATAACTTTGATAATGCAATTACTAAAATTTTACAAAACTAGTTGGTTGTGTTTGTTTCTGTTACTTAGTTTATGACCACAGAGTCGTAACACTTATGTCATTAATATTGCTTAATTCAAAGAACTCTACTGTTAAAGCACAATTCCGTTGCTTTGCTCAACATTTCTTTGCTGAGCATTCAGATGCATTCAGCAGAGTATCATACTTCATGAATCTGTTTTAGTTTACATTCCTTTTTCATTATCTTTTTTGAGGCATCACATCACATATAGAAACTTAAAAACCATCGTTTATCAGAATTGTACAAGCTAGCATAACAGGGGCCTACCAGCGATTTTCCTATATTATACTAAAAAACCATTTTGACTGTTCAGACCCATTGTGAATATAACTTACACTGATAGCATTTATCTGTTATGGCGAAGGATTCATGTATATTTGTATCCTGATCAGATTTATACATTACCTACCGTGTTTCCAAAGAATGAATTTAGTTTATGTTTACAAAATACATTTAAATGTGTGTTCTTGGAAAGAGAAAAGTGATGTTTTGTTTCTGTCCAGGAACTCGGCTATCACTAATACCATGAAATCACATACATACATTGCCATACGAAATCCACAAATTTTAAAAGCTTATCTTTTTCCAATTATAAACCTGGAGGAAATAATAATAATAATAATAATAATAATAATAATAATAATAATGGGAATAACAATAATATTCAACTGCAATGTGCATGGATTTCTGTATGTCGTTTACCATTTCCCATTCACTACTTGTATGTACACTCACAACCATTCCCTCTACAGTCGTGACAACTGAATGGAAACTGTACATGTACAAGTCTTATTGACCCTTAAATGACCAGCCAAAGGAGTTGCATGGGGTAGACGAAACATTTCTTGTCTATACGACTTGGGAAAACGATCTGATAGCCCACTTACCACTCATCACCAGTAGGTACCTCAGGTGATCTCCATTTCCTCGTAAGGTCCCCATTTTTAACAAAATAAAAACAGATAGTTCTGTGGTTTCAGTTTCGCTAACAGCCCTCTGAAAAAAATACCTCGGAGTCTTTTTCCTGATTGTCCTTTATCACCCTGATAAGAATAAAGAAAATGAGTAGGAAAAAGAGGCCCACTGTGATCAATACCTTTTGATTGATTCATACCAGGAGCAAACTTGACCTCATTTATATCAGGGAGTTCTTTTTCAATAAGATCAACTTTCTGATCCAAACAAGCTTATCAGTTAGAAGTGAATTACCCACAACCTTTTCTCCAGCTAGGTCATCGCATAATAATTAATGAATACCTCAATGGGTAAAGAAGTTGTAGTTCCCACTGTCACTGGTCCTGCGAACCAGTCCAATGGAGAGGAACATTAACAAAGCCGCACTCTACTCTCTGAATGAGAACATTTTCATAAAAAAGACCTCTCAGAGAAAGACAAAGTACCTGATAATAAAAACTCCTAGAAGCTCCTGTTTCCCTGAAAAATGTAATAGGGGTAGGATTGACAGAATCACTAGAACCTTTCCAGATAAATAGTTCATAATTCTCCAGTTCACGTACCTCGGCTCTACCATCACCAACAACTTCTCACTCGATGTCGAGCTCAACAAGCGGATTGGAAAGGCGTCAACAACTCTCTCTAGGTTGTCGCAGAGAGTGTGGAACAACAGCATGCTGACCCTGAACACTAAGATCTCCGTGTACCGTGCCTGTGTGCTAAGCATCCTCCTGTATGCCAGCGAAACCTGGACCCTGTATGCCTCACAAGAGAAAAGACTGAGCGCCTTTCACATGCGAAGCCTCCGACGCATACTCGGGATCACCTGGAGCGATCGAGTGACAAACAACGAAGTGCTTGAACGTGCCAAGATTCCCAGCATGGTCACACTCCTCCGCCAACGTCGCATCAGATGGCTGGGCCATGTACGTCGGATGGATGACGGGCGGATCCCCAAGGACCTTCTTTATTCGAAGCTTGCCTCTGGCAGAAGATCGATCGGACGGCCACATCTCCGCTTCAAGGATGTCTGCAAGCACGACATGAAAGCCCTTGAGATCGATGTCAACACCTGGGAAGAGCTTGCTCTAGACAAGTCCAGCTGGCGACGTGCTCTGAACACTGGTCTGAAAGCCGGCGAGGACAAGCTACGACTGCTCGCTGATGAAAAACGATCTCGAGGAAGAGGAAGCAGCTCCAGCCCACACCAGACTTAACCTTCAAGTGCAGCAACTGCAGCAAGGATTGCCACTCCCGTGTGGGGCTCCATAGCCACAGAAGACGCTGCACAACTACCAACCGGGACACCTCTCATGGGCGCATTTCCATCGTCTCTCGAGACTAACGGATGCCAACAATTCTCCATAATAAAATAAGACTGGCGTTTGTTTGACCCAACAACGTTATTGTTTATATATGACCATTACCTTGACCTCTTAGAAATAAGAGCATTTGGAATATGTTTCTCTTGATTCTGTTGCTTATTTTTCAATTTGTAGCAATGAGAAATAACACGCCATTTCTTCTTGCAATACGTGCAAGTATGAAGAGATAAGGATTTCTTATCAATCTTATCAGAAACTTGATTTCTAAAAGTTGTGCCAGACTGGGATTTGGATATGCTCGTATTAGACTGAAATAGTTTGTTTTTACAAGAATTCTTCTGAAGACTTACTTACCAGAGAATCCTTATGAGCTAGAATACTCGACAGCTATACGTATAAACTTTCGACCTTATGCTGTTCAAAGTAGCCTTAACCTCATTATGGGCGCAATTCTTGAACTCTTCAACTAATTTGATTTGTCTGAGATTTTCTTAATCTTGACAAACTTTCTTGGCCAAAGCACAACCTATCAAATAATTGCTCTTTTTCTCTTTAAAATTAGACATGGGTTCCTCCAGTTTTTTTGTAACAGTTCCTAAAGTTTTGTCGATATGCCCCAGGTACCAACTCTTAATCTTTCACGATAGATACCATAACCAGATCATAATCAGGGCTTTGATGTACTGACAGAGAAATGTAGATGTCACGAGCTTTGCCAAAAATTGCACTTTATAATAACAGAGTCCAATGCTGTCTTGGCCATTTCAAAGTTTCAACATTTTGTTTTTAAAATGAGGGAAACATGTTTCTACTAATTATTATTGAAAGGTGTACTAACCTAATATTCTTAGTAACATCAAAACCAGAACTTGTGTTTAAAAATGAAGGCTTGCTTTCCACTTGCCAGATCTAATTCTTTTAATCTAATCTGAAATTCCCTTTCTTCCTTTTCTCTTTCTCTCTGCATTCCTCTTTCTTTTTTTTTTGTGTTTCTCTCTTCATCTGTATTTCTCTTTCTTTCTCTCTTTCCTCTTTTTGCAACTGCATTCTCCTCTCTCTTTCCCTTTATCTAATTGTATCTGCTTCTAATCTTTCTATTTCTGAAACGCAAGCATTCTTAACTTTCATTCTTGTATTTTGATTTCAATTCCATAACTTGAAAGACAGAGTCAAAAGGAGACTTACTAATCAAACACAAAGCACTTTTATCCAAAATAATCTTTTCTACCAAATATTGGACCAAAATAAGTGTTTATTTCTTGCTTCGTTAAGAAGAATTTGCCTCCGAAAGATGATATTGTCTGGTAAACTGGTGTAATTCATCCTTTTTCAACGAATCTAACCGTTCGTGCGAAGGATTTAAAATAACGTTCTCCACTTTAGATGACATTGTAAAAGCTTGATGGTTTCACTACAGATTTCTAAACTGTCAAGTACAAAGAAAATCCCCAAACAAAGTTAATTCAATTTCAAAATCAAGTTTTCTGGAATATTTTAGAAAAATTCGTATCTCAAAGACGAGTCTCCAATTATTTTTTACGACTCGATAGTCTTAAACAAAGTAACAGAAAAGAGCGAAAGCCAACAAGTTTTGTAAAATTCAACAAAACAATTTTATTTTCTTAAAATACAAAGTGAAAATGTTAAAGAACTGAAGGTAGTGCGAATTAAATCCCAAATAATCATAGAATATCTAATACAAGTCCTAAAGAATAAAGTTCTGAATAAAGTTTAGTGGCATTCCAAAATAAATCAAATGCTGAAAGTGTTGATGTGCCTGTGATGGCATGAATAATAATGATGTGCCAACAGTCTTTGTTGAAGCACAATAATAAATAGAGGATCTCAAATGTGCAATGATTTAATATTGAATTTATGAAATAAGTTGAATAAAGTCCAGCATTTGCGAGCCTTGACGTTTCCGCGCAGACAACACCCGAATGAGCCAAGCATAGTGATATATTTCAAACTCAGTTCGTACACTGATCATTGGTCCTGCTGGATCAAGATAAACTCAGCTGCTGTTGACGTACGTGATTTATTTGACTCAGTTATATGCACATGTGTCTAAAGTGATTCGTAACAACTGTAACATATTCATGATATTTCGTGGCATTGATGTGCATGGTCTCGAAAATATTCAGTGGACTTGGTATGAGTCGGACCATTCGTGCAATGAATATTCGTGACATGTTTGCACTGATCACAATGGATGTGACTGGGACTTACAGGGGTAAATATCGTGCTGGTCTGGACACGAGTGTGTCTCACAAGAATGTATCCCACGCTTCAGTTTAAGAATCATAACAATTTTTTAAAATGTCATCTAGTCATGTCCTAGAAGAGTATGGGAAACGACGCCGTAAAATGGATCATTAACACCAGGAACTAATTCTTAATGTTATAGAAGGCCGCAAAAAGTCAAAGATATGTTACAGTCGCGACAGACAGTACGAGAAGACCTCACAGTGGTCTTAAACAGATATTGGCTCCGCTGATTAAACCGACCAAGGAAATTGCGGAACGAAATTAAAACGGCATCGCGGGCAACAGTGGAAGAAGCGGCAGCGCTAACGGGAGTAGAAGAACCGGGTCCAGTTCGTAAGATAGCTAAGCGCATCAATTATTTTAAAAAAGCAAACACAAGCAGCTGCAAAGAGGCGATCGAGGAAGTCAAAGAAGACGGTGGTGAAATTGGAGAAGCCGCTGGTGTACTTAAATCATCAGTGTAATTGATGAAGACGCTAGAGAGGCAATTAAAAAAATATAGCACGTGCCACCCCGAGTACAAGTCACAGTTGCAAACACAAAAATGTACCGATGACTGGTGGAATCATTTTATAAAAACGCTTAATGCATTTACAATCGGAAGACCTGAAAAAGTGAAACTTTATGGAGAGAATACTTGGCACTGTATACAACTCAACCAATGATGTAATTATACAACAACAACAACGTCCTAGAGACCCCGACCATGACCTTGACTACTGTTGCAACAACAAGAACAAAAACAACGCAGTAGTGTAACCCAAACATTCGCACCTGCACAGAGAAAACGTGTATCAAAACCTACAAAAAACACCAGAAGAATTAAAACACCAGCAACAAACACAAAATCAAGAAATAAAACAAACACAGCCAAAACGACATGCTGCACACACAACAATGTAACAACCACAACAAGGAAAAGAAAGCCTTGATGGACTGGGTGACCCTAACGACCTTGCTGATCGATTGGAAATGTGTGGGATCAGTTCGTGCGGACAACAACGTACCAGAAACGTAACTGAAGCCACATCGATTTGCCGGCTGATGCTCACCAACGATATTATGGTCAGAATTATATATCGCGCGCTGATGCATGAACTTGTTGAAGATATCAAAGATGTATGTGACGAATTAAGTTAGTACACGGATGATGAGTTCTGATGAGAAAATTCGTGGGGAAATACTTTGTGTTTTGAGTGAAATCTATGTTGTAATGCAACAGGTTATTTATTGTAAATATAACCCAGAGCGTTACCTCGATGATCACAATCCAGTCTACAAAACCAGAATTCAGTGTAACTTTTTTCTGCACCTGTTACTGCTGCGGGAATCACGCACACTTGAGATCGTACTTGGCGTCGCTGTGAGTTTATTACAGTTGGCCTAATATCCAATCACAACCGTTTGGTGGTCTGCCCTCATATAACCCGTTTGTGTTTTCAGTAGACACTGTCACCACCTAGAATACTATTGAACTCCCTGCCCGCGCATATGACATGGAAGCGATCAATGAAAACTTTCGATGAAGAACCACATTAATAATCCGCAAAGACTCTATAGTTCTACACGTACGAATGAGCTCACGCTCAGTTCTCCAACGTATGCGGTTGATATTAAATATATACCAGTAACATCAATTTAGGTTACCCTGACAACATTCCAGTTGATGAAAGATTTTTATACATATGGAATATCATATCGCGCCTGACATTGTGATAATTGCCTCAATGACCGAGATCAATTTAAATTGTGACGCTGCCAGTGGTAGTTATGAAAACAGGTCTTAAAAGCCAGAATGTGGCCGTTCAAGGTTATGTACTATTTGGGTTTTCACCAGCTGTGGAACCAGGTGATTTACTATCAGTTACGCCTGTGGCACCCCTGTATCTTCCATGTCATAATAATAGGTTGACACATATTGGTTTTATGCTTGTGGACCAAGACCGGCATATTTGAAGATCTGAGGAATGAAACATTGACGATACAACTGCACATTAGAAATCAACATGATATTTAAATCCAATAATGACAGTCGCACATGAACGCGTTAAACCTGTGCGCGATGTGAACGCGAGAAAATCCGTTTGCGCGACATTGGATGGAACTGGATTGTTCACAGGTGCACAAAAAGTGCTCGGGGCACCAATCCCTAACCAAGTTGCTATGCGAGTAGTTGATAGCATCGAAAGTGCTGCTGTAGATCGGATGAAACAACTGGGATCGATGGCGGTTCAATCACTTCGAGATCGACCTCGGTGATTTGTTACTCCAGCTCCATCAAAACGGTTACGTTACCATCGAAAGAAACTATGCCGCCTGCAAAATCATCATTAATGACTGTTTGATTCGGTGATTGCAAATGTAGCAATTGGAAATGGATTACAATTAAACGAATCTAATAATATATAGTTTCACCATGGTCCAGTTTAAAGATATACCTGAACCTGGGTTTGCCATCGTCGCGCCTGCGTTGGTGGATGGAAGTAAAGAGATTTGCAAAGTATTACTCATAACCGGACAAAAGCTCCACGTCTAGGTTCTTCTATCCATGCGAAGTATTCTTGGAAATTGAGGGAAAACTGGTTCAACAGTGCACGTTATTACATCGATGAAAAGGAAATCGAATCAATTTTTTGACAACATAGCCACAACGATTCCAGATACAGCGATGATTACACGAGAACAGCTTGACCAAAGATGATGTATTGTTAAAGATGCAACTGATCATGCAGATAATTTGATCTAATTGAGCGGGTTTTTTTACGGACCCAATATCAGCTGGCCGCTTCCATGCCAATCCCGATTTCAATCTTGGAATTGCACAGCTTCGATTACAACTCATTGGTACTTCGTTAAGGTTTGTACGTGGAGTTCCCCTTAGTCACAAGTGGGTTTTGTAGAGATGTTCGTAAGGTTAATTTTGGAGCTAAACAGATAGTCACTTTATTCCGTAAGAACAACGCCAACGATGCAGTTTGGCCTACAACAGGTGTTGATGGCAAAGTTTATTCAACATCATTGTCTTTGTGGATGCCTGTGCTAACCACCTCATTGACTGCAGAATCACGTTTGTTGTCAATACTATTATTTCTCGTGCATACCACACAGAGGCACACCCACCAACTGGTATTGTGGGACAATTTACATGGCATATAAGTACACAACATGGTCTTACCGCACCAAAACTGTTCGTGGCGTATCAAAGTATAACGCGAGATAATGACCAAGAACTGAACAAAATGGTATTTGAGCACTTACAAGTGACTAAGGTTTCTTTGCGTTTAAACGGTCATCAGGAACTCTCTGAAGAAATTCAGCTTAATCATACAGATGCTATTCATATTGCACGTGCATATCATAATCTGTGGTCGTATATGCACCGGCATCAAAATGTTGACACGGGTCTGTGTTACGTATTTCCACCCCACCCCCCACCCCACCCCCCACCCCCGACTTTGTTGGGGGTGGGTTGTAGTGGAATTTTGGTTATCGTTATCTAGAGGGTGATAGCCTGTTATTGCCCGGATCGAGTAAATATCAATATAAAGTGTGAAACTTATAGGAGGAATAGATAGAGATCTGAGCAGATATATAAAACAGAATGACACGAGCCCACGTACATGAAAAATAACAATTTAATGAATTACATAAATAACCGTGACAATGCATTACATTAGGAAGATACACTTCTTTTTGAAACAAATCATTCACCGAATTTCAAACACAAATATACTTATATAAATAGATTATCTGTTTTAAAAGATAGAATTAGTTCATCATAGAATCGAGTGAACAATCGAAGTCATTGCCCTGGTACAACTTCATAACCTGATTATTTCTGGTTCATTCCAAATTCACTGTGACTGTTCTCCAACTTTTCTGTGACTGTTCGCCTTGGTCCGTTCCACTTTTCCCTTCTTCAAACTCTATTGTCTCGCCTCTTTCGGCCCTTGAACTTTGTGTGGGTAGGTGGATACGTGATACGTAGATAATTCGATAGGTCGGTACGTATGTCCGTCCCGTAGAGCTATTTCACCTTCCAAAAATAAACAAAGAAGCAACCTAAATCTTCTGTCAGATATCCTACTGGGAATAGATCATTACTCCCCCTCTCTTACGTCAGATATAGTTCTATCGGAATTCAAACAGATACCAAAGGCTATCTGGTCAAGCTAAACATGGCAGACTATAAACAAACCTAGTTTCATAAGATTAATGTACTTCCTAACGGCTATTTCATCCTGACTCACATTAACATCCCCCGAGACATCAGTTCCGGTCTCGTCTCAATTACACAAATGAATGAATGAAATTCATTACATGGCTTAACTACGTTATTTCTAGCGAATACACACATTCAAGTCTCTAGCATATCTGAAATTTCACTTCATGGTTTAACAACGTTAATTTCAGTCAATACGCACTCAAGTCTTTATCATACGTGAAATTATCTAAGGTCGGTGAATTCACACGGATTCTCGTAACTCAATCAACTAAAGTAAGGCATGAAATTCTTAGATACATATTTTCCTATAACAATCAAGACGACACATTCAAACAATTCGTCAAACTTCTATAAAGAATATCATTGTACGGATTCATATAGATGAACTTACACAGTTGTATTCATATCAAGAATATTGATCTACGAATCTAAACAAATAAATTCACGCAAATATAAGCAAATAAATCAATTTGATATCAATGAATTACATGAGACTGGCGCAAAATACCTTGTGTTTTCAAGCTTTGCTCGCTTCTACCGCCAAAATCGTGTCCGTTGACTTTCCAGACACTCGATCCCTTGGATATTTATTTTACGAGTGGATTTCTTCTAAATTCGACCTCGGAGTCTCCTACCTTTGTTTTCTCTTGCAGAAAAAGTGTAGACTGACTAAACTTTTGTGATGGGACATATTTAAACCAAGGATTTCGTGTGGGAATCACGCCCCTTGTCTAGCGTAACCAATCCGGATTAAATATCTTTCCCGCCTTTAATAACTAGGCGCCAAATTTGTAGTCTGCATGACCTCTAAATTCCCAAATAACTAAGTCTGGAAAATCTCAAATCTGACAATTCCGATACAAGACCGAAGTTAACCCTATCATCCCAGTATGTCTGACGGTTAAATAAATGAATGCTTAATTAAGAACCGTTTCTCTTCTGACACAGCCAGTACAAAATCCGTGCATTATGGTGATTTAAACACACGCCGGTCCCCATAAATCTAATTAATCATTCACCTGCCCAAATAAATGTGCTCTTCATAGATCGACAGAAATTTGCACCCTTACAGTCTGCAAATTTCATAACAAGATTTTCGTACGTTATACCCGATTTTTTACTTTTCATTGGAAGACCTGGAGTTGTCAGGCAATCCGTTGTTGACATGTATTTTCATGCACGGGTAAGTAACGTTTGCGATGGTTATCACTGTTATGCTTATAAACTTTCCGACAAGACTCTTTTGTTAGAGGGTGCTGGTAGCCGAATGATGGTCATCGAAATGCATATTGGAACGTGTTACGTATTTGAGTAATACTTTCCTAGTGAAGGTAGGCCTTAGTGAAAATCAACTTGTGAAAATAAAAGACGCAATTATAAATGATTGTGGTGTCCCAGTAAAACTGTCTTCAACAAAATTGACCGGAAATGTCCCCGTATGGTAGGCCCAAACACAACTAGCTCATTTTAATGCGAGCAAACACAATATCACATCAGTGACATTAAACATATCCGAGACAGGGGTGACAGAAATGCAAACGACTGGTGGAATATTTCCATTCCTTTCAGCAATTACAGCGTTGTTAGCAGCAGCGGCTCCAGCAGTTACAAACGTTGCAGCGTTATGGACTGTCGGAACTGCATCAAGAATGGCGTTGGAAAAGA
This sequence comes from Megalonaias nervosa, assembly GCA_016617855.1. NCBI lineage: Eukaryota > Metazoa > Mollusca > Bivalvia > Unionida > Unionidae > Megalonaias > Megalonaias nervosa. The sequence goes on along the minus strand of JAECUM010008730.1, from coordinate 19,252 downwards.
CAGTGGGTGGTTGTATAAAAAGGAAAAGACATTCGATTACTAAGAACAAGTCATTGAATAACGTCAGTAAGAGGTCTTCGATTACCCGATAAAACACGCAGAAGATCACGCCGCTGACCAATCTTGATTTACTAGTGACGGCTAAATCAGTCAAACATTTTCGTGGTGTCTTGATGTGAAATATATTTTAATTTACTTGTGGACACCGTCTAATTTTTACTTGAGCATTTTCTAGGCAGCATCAGCAATAACATTAAAAACGCTAAACAATTACTTAATTTGACACTTAATTACCAATTGAATGAGGACACGTGCTGATTAAGAGAATATTATAGTCAGGCATATGTTAACAACTGTTTTGAAAATACACCGGTACATTTTATTTATTAAAAATAATTGTTAACAAAGTTTATTCTGCTCACGAACGTGTGAAAAAATGCAGGGATATGAACTCGTAATCTAATCAATCATCTGGAGAGGAAAGTGCACGTAAAGTGTAATAAAATATTTATTCAAACATACACAATACTTGCGTTTTGGAAACCATCACACTTTTTCTTTGAACAAATTTACCTCCACCATTCGTCATTTATCGTGACACTTTGCAACCAGCTTTAGAGATGCTCCCATTTTTCTCCAAATACCAAACAATTTAATGTATGATAACCCTGACCTTCCAAGTGTGTATATATTGGGACTTTCCACTAAAACCTATAATTGGGGTTTGAGAACAGAATTTTGAATGCCATTTATATTTGTTTTAACTTGATGATTGTTATGATAAGCGTTATGTTTTGTGTATTTTACTTTTGTTCCATAACTGTGGATTCTATTTTTCGATAGAGCTATAAATAGGCTGTGTACAAGTTTACAACTGTTTAAAAGTTTGGGGTAATTTCTCACTGGATGGTTGAGCAGAGTGAAATATAGTGGGATGAATTACTCCTTAGAGTCGTAATACGGTCGTGGAGATGTATGTAAGGACAGGGTTGACTAATTAATCTGATTCCTAGTTCCTATTACGTTGTATTGTTCTTGTTTTAATATCAATCTACAGATATAATGTTGCGTTTAGATATAACTTGAGAGGAACCATTTGCTTGGATTATTCATTGGAATTACAAAGTGCTCATTGACTTTGTGCTAAAGCAATATTTCGGAATTATTGTTAATACCTTCAAAGATGTTTTTGACAACGCCATTTTGATACATCAAGACTGTTCACACATCTGCATTTTCAATGATATTGCTACATTAGCACATTTGAAACTTGAAATTCATTCGGAACACTCTATTCAGTTTGGACTTGAGATATAACTTGTTAGAATTATTCTAGATTTAATTCATAATACTCTAAGCTCCTCTTAAATTTTCGTGAATTAAATGATTTATTTGTTTTAATTCACAAAACTTGTTAGTTTTCTTTCTTTCTGTTACCTAATTTAAGATTGTCATAACATGCAACAGTAAGACGAATTTAGTACTTTTCCTTTCTATAATGGTGGTTTAAAGTGTATCCAATTTGGTTTTATAGGATTTTGTTATTAAGTTTACATGTTAAATCATCTTTTTGTTATTGTTGTGAATGCGCTTGATATGCTGTGTCTCTCTAATTTTTCAGGAATTTCTTTCTATCTCGCGTGCCGCACCATAACATAGTACTGTACTGTTTTGCTGTTGATTTAAGAGGGGCACAACTCACTGTTCCATGTGAATAAACTTTGTTTTACTTATGCATGTTAAAGGCATGTTAGTATGACACTCGCTTTGTGTTTGCTAGAATGTGAGCTATGTATTTATCTATCTTGGCTGAGGGTATTTGTTTGCAATGACCTTATGTCCAGAAGCAGCAGAGATGGTGAACCCTACAAATTAGTTTTCGAACAAATATATTTAAACATGAAAATCATACTAAATAAGGCAAAAAATATAGGGTCAATAACTCTAAACCAGAACCTCTAACCGAATTGAGATTCTCTTAACGTGGGTTATTTACGCTGTTACTCGTTCATGACACCTGTGTTTGTAAATGCTATGCGTGTCCGTTTATGTGCTCGTGCGTGTCATTTTTGTCAGTCCACCCTCTCTGCTGCTGTGGATTTTTTTCCAAATATTTTATCAAGTCCGTTACGATATCTCGACCTAGGATCATGCAAATTTATTGTTATAAAACCAAACGGGGTAGCTTGTGCTTTTGAAAAAAAGTTTTTGAAATTTATCATATCCATGTCCCCTGAACACTAAGTATAATAAATATTTTGCAGCGTATGATTATCAACTCCGTTAAACACAACTAAAATATTACAGTTATCTCTGATCACTTTTGGAATTTGTGTATACCGCTGGGTAACATAAATCACGTCTGTATTTTTATGTCTACCTCTGGAAAATATCCGAGCTGGATTTGATTGTTTGTCCAGCATGACATCGTCGTACACTACTAAATTATTAATAAGTCCATCAAGATCATCTACAGATGGCGCTTCATCAATACTGGTAATAAAATCAATAACATCATTACCGTCTTCATCCAGCAACTTTGCATTTTCATTAAAATCTTTAAGCACTTCGTAGCATCTTTGATCATCCACGGATGGTGCTACTAAATATAGTTTATCCCATTTGAGCCATCTCATTATCAGATTAAGCAATAATATCGTCTTACCACTTCCAGTTGGCCCAATTATTATCATTCTAATAGAATTCGGTAGCGCTGGGTGATGCTTGACTGGCTCTTGTTTTCGTGTCGCCGAAAAGTCAGTTATATCCATAATAATAAATAATATGAATCTATATTGTGTTCGATGCAAGGCACCCACCCCACCACTGGATTAACAACAACAATAACAACAAAATAAAAGGCGTGCACTGACAGGTAAGTGTGAAAAATGTGGTACAAAAAAATATAAATTTATTTCGTCTAGCACAAAGACAGGAGGTGATATCGCTGCTTCGTTGGGAAAATTACCTGGGACTCCGTGGGCAAAGTATCCCGGAGAAAAACACTTGCCAGGATATGATTATTGTGGTCCTGGAACTCGACTTGATATCCGACTTGACGAACGAGATCAACCAAGACCAGAAGAGTATCCAATAAATAAGATTGATCAAGCGTGTCACGTTCATGATGTTGCGTATCAAAGCAAGGATTTACAACAACGACATATTGCAGATGTGAAATTGATTCATGCGTTAAATTCTATACCTGATAAATCTCTCAGAGAAAAACTCGCTAGTTTTCTAGTGAAATCTGCTATGAAAGGTAAAATAATGCTAGGGGCTGGGTAATTAATTATATAATTATTATAATGGAATCCATTTATTATAGCCAAAGAGGACATTGGAAGGGCAAAGCAGCGATTAGTAAACTTGCTGAAGCAGCAAAAGTCTCACGTGCTGTTGCTGCAGCGTGGTTAGCACGACAGGCAATATGGCAAATCTATCTACGTCCACCTAAAAAACTTCAGTACGCGTATTTTGATATCAGCAGACATTTTGTTTTACCGCACGATACTATTAAAACACGTGGACGTCAATCACGCACTTACAAATACGCGTTAACTGTCGTTGATGTTGCAAGTAGATATAAAGAAGCTGAACCATTATCAACAAAAACAGCATCTGAAGTTGCATCTGCGTTTGAACGAATTTATCAACGAGGACCTTTGCGATGGCCACAGTTGCTACAAGTTGATCCTGGCAAAGAAGTTCTTGATGCAGTATCATCGCTGTTGAAAAAGCATAATGTCAAAATCAGAAAAGACACATCGCAATTCATCGTGATCAGGCAATAGTTGAACGATTTAATCGAACACTCGCTGAGCGGTTATTTGGATACCAGTATGAAAAGGAAATAATTCAGAGCGACAAGAGATCTCGTGAATGGGTTGCAAGATTACCGAGTGTGATAGCTGCGTTAAATAATGAAATAACTCGTGCAACTTCTATGAAACCTATTAATGCAATTACAAAGAAACATATACCCCGTAGCGATGGCTACGGACAACGACGTGACTTTTCAAAACAGCCAGTGTTAGGTAATGTGACTGTCAGGTATTTATATGAACCTGGTGAACTTGAAGGGGGTAAAAAAAGAGCAACTGATCCTATCTGGAGTGTGACCACACATAAAATTTCTAGCGTGGTTAGATCCACAGGTAGACCCGCAATATACAGACTGGATTCAACTGCTCCTCAGCGTGGATTTGTACGCGAACAATTGCAAGTAATTCCTGAAGACACACAGTTACACTAGCACCTCTACGTCGATTACATTCAAGACAGGTCAGCATCACATTTTCGCGTGTGTGACCGATACTACTATTAATTCTATCTACGGTGAACTGTCTTGGATTATTACTCGTATACTCCCATAGCATATTGCAGTTACAACTTGCACAATGATTATTCTGTCATTGTTTTAGTGTCATAATTAATTCAGTATCAATATCAAAGTCGCGATTATTTTTTTTGTCACATTGCTTATAACCAAATAGTTGTTTCTTCGGTGTCGCTAGCAGTTTGATTATTATTTTCTGTAAAATTCATAATAACCCTGTGTAGTTGAGATATTCTTCTGATTCGAGACACTGCAAGATAAACTAAATTTGACCATTCGATTCTATCATCGACAATCCAGATATTTGTATCAGTAATAGTTAGTCCTTCTGACGAATGAATCATTATAGCATATCCTAATTTCCATGGAGTTTTATCCATGATCAACGCGCTCTCAACAACATCAACATCAACCAAAACAATATCATTCAATACAAGATTTTGTTTTTCATTTGTTCCTTCAATATTCTGTCGTCGAGTATCTGCTGGGCGATAACACAATGGTACGGGTAGATTTTAAAAATTTTCTTTACGTAACAGAAATAATTTCTCTTGCAATTCATCACGAACTATTTTTCTACTAGCAACTATTAAATCATTTGGTCTCCATAAATTCCAAAAATCGTTCACAGGAGTTTCCGGAATTATTTCACGCATTATCTCACATTGTATTCTATCTGGCTGTAGTCTGATTAATCATTTAAATTCTTTCAGAGGTTCATCAATAGTTCTATGATTATCATTTACTTCTTTATCATAATCCACAAATGATTTTAACCACTCATGTGGAGACTGCCCAACGAAAGGTGGTGGTTGACCATGATCGCCACACATAATCACAGCAGTATTTTTTGTAAGTAACCAATTGAGAAATATTTTTAATGTTTCTAACGATACTGTACAAATTTCATCCCAGGTGATAATCCGGGGTATATATTTCTCACCCATTCGCTCAGGTGTCCACGTATCCCCGCACCATCTGAAGAAACCATGATAAGTTTGAGATTTTACTCTTCGTTCATTTATTTCTCTGGCTAACCTATGTGTAGGTTTCAGCATAATCATATCAACGGAGTTCTTCAAACCCGTAACATCGTTACGGCGAAATAATTCAATGGCACGTGTTGTCTTTCCGGAACCTCCAGGCCCATTGAGATAAACGGTTTTATGTCTGGCCACAGGATCAAACACAGATGGTGCCGATGATTTCAATATTTGATTATGATTGCTGTAATATATTTCCTTGATTTCAACGTCTGCAGATTCTGAATAATCAAGTATATTTTCTTGTTTTATTCTCCATGATCCCCATTCACCATTACCGAGTAGAGGTTTTAGCAAATCTAAATACGCTTTATTTATATAAGATGAATCCGTGGCAACTCTGACAGCGTAACGAGGAAATCTATTGATAATAAATTTATCGAAACGTAAGCGAGCATAGAAGATCTTAAATGAGTAAACTGCGGTGACTCACCATCAATATAGCTCACGATTGTACCTAATTTAGACCCGTCTGATAAATAAGCATTACTCCGACTCATAAATGTGTTTTTTTTTTCCGTTGTATCAGTAATTATAAAATCGAGTTCAGCATCATCCATAATTAATCTTGTACACATTCGTTTATGATCATATGATCCTCCTTGAGTAAACTTACCAATTATTTTCCTACCAAGATCTTTTGCAACTTTATTTTCATAATCAATCATATCAGGACTTTCATCACCTGACTCTGTCAGGGAATATTTCTTTTGTTGTGGTAACCAAACTTGTTTCTGCGGACGAAACGATATAATAGCTTCGTTTACTTTCAACGACACTAAAATTCCCGTATCAAGCATATATCGTAATAGTACTATTGGAACCCAATATTTTTCTGAGAAATGTCTTCCAAACCAAACATAAATAATCGGATGCAGATTTTTCGCAAACTCGAATGACTCTATACAAGTAAATCCAGTTAGGTTAAAATTTGGTAAGAGTCCATTTATCGCAACTCTGGTCATCTCGTGTGTGGGATGTCCGAATCTTTTGAAATATTCAGAACTTTCTCCGTATCCAAGAAAACTCCCAGGATAACACGCTACCATATCAACCGATATAATATCGCTATAATCATATTTGGTATTCCACAATCCGCCGTGTACGTATTCGACACAACTGTGCTGGACATCTTCAAGAAATTCTAATCGTGTCGGTTTCCATGAATTTTTCTCTTGAGCAAAGTGAGCCGCAACTGATGGAACTGTAAAACAATTATTCAATAATTGTTCAACTTCAACATCATCAGAATTATATTTCAGTGCAAGATTCTTCATTTCTTCATGAAGAGATTCTGCACGGTAAATTTCTCCGTTAGGCCTTACAAATTGATCGTAATAGGAATCTGAACTTTGAAATAACCAGACAGATACAGGGTTACTAATATCACTGATAACGTCAAATATATAATCGCTATAAAATTTAACGGTTGTGTCTCGTGGAAATATTGTTACTGCCATAGTCCATGCATGTGCGTTATGATAAATGATTGTTATATGAGTTCCATGTTTTGTATATTTCGGTTCGTACAAAATCTCTCCGGTTAGTGCTTTTACTGTTATTGGAAATCTCAATTTCTTTTCTAGTTTAGCAACGTCTCTGATAGATGCTCCGGTATCTTTAACTGTTTCTGCCCACGCATTTATTTTTTAACGTCTTAGATCCGTTAAACCGTTTCCGCGTATTGCTTTTGAGAAATGTTCTATAACTCTCTCAGCTACGCAGTTTAGTCCCCTTGACAAAGTCAATGAGGAAAATTTCATTGGTTTGAGATTATTAACGCTAGGTTTATCATTTAACGGATATATCGCATAAACAACTGCGGTTACAGGATATGCTCGTTCATAATACGATTTATCAATACCAGTCAATGTTCCTGGTTTGGATTTTTTATTTAATGTAACATTATTATTTCCAGTATGAAGCCGTACAGGGTCACGTTTATCACGGATAATCCAAGTGTCATCATCTGTCTGCACAATAAATTTTATTAGAATAATATATCGCTGATTGTCGAGATAGTTGATAATATTTCTACCTCGTTCGTCACACATTCTAGCATCAATGGTATTCACGATCCTGAATGTTGACCAAGTATGAGCCGCACCATCGTTTCGAAATTCTTTCTTGGCTTCACGGATACGATCGATTATATCGCTATTTATCAAAGCCAGATCTTGCATCGAAAAATTAAATTTAGATTTTGATAGTTTGTCAAGATCAAATCTTGCTCTGGAAGGTTCAACTGCGGAGAATCTCTCAAATTCCTCGATACTATAATTAAAGCAAATATATGTTTAATTAAACTTTAATTATATATATATAATGATACAAGCAAATAACAGATGCCAATGGTTAATGATAGGATTTTCTCTTCCTTGTAATAAATCATGCGTAAATGAATTCTGTGGTCAACATATGCAAAGTTTTCGCAAGAGTAGTCTAGGATCGAAACCGTGTTTACGATGTGGTGTTGGAGTCAGAGGAGAAACACGGTTATGTGTGCAATGCGGTGGTAAAAGATACAGAGAGTTGAAACGATATTATGATAAGAAGTCGTCAGGTGAATCTCCCATAAAAACCGCTGAAGACTATCTGGCCAGATTTTCAAAATAATCATTTAGACAAATAGTATTACTATATAAATGGAGCAAAATGAATTTGTGAAACATCCCATCATTAAAAATTACGAAGCATCTCGTGATAGTGTCATCAGAAACTGCAGATTGAAAAAACCAGTCGGTTTTGTTATTAATACTGGGTATATCATGTTTGGTGCTGGAAAAAAAAGTACTACGCACATAGATTTCTGTACGAGTGTTATTATGGGGTCATCGAAGATGGATTTGTGATCGATCACATAAATTCAAACCCGAAAGATAATAATTTATCTAACTTGCGGGCTGTTACACAAAGTCAGAATTGTAAGATAGGAAATACTGGAAGATGTAAAATATTTGAAAAGAGAGCTGTTATATCCACAAATACAGAGACTGGTGAAGAGATAATTTTTAATTCTATAAACGCAGCTGGTAAACATTTTGGTATCACCCCGCGTTCGGTACAATATGTGGCGGATAATTTTAGAAGATCAGCATTTTCGAAAAAATTCGAACAAAAGATCACGTTCCAGTATACACAATGAAGGGAGATAACTCCGTCATCGCTGAGAGAATAATCAAGCAGTTGTCTCCCTTTTGTTATTGCGTATATAACACACATTTTATATTCAGTAATATATATGTCCAATACCTCAAACACTGAAGTCTGAGATATCTACATATTTCATATAATCAAATACAAAAATCTGAATTCCGTGATTTTATTCTTTGACGTTGTCAAGATGATATTAAAATCACGGAATAAAATCACAACGAACCGCACTATAGTAGATTTTACACAAGCCGTGTGTGCGGTAGTCATTATCGATTTTTCTTTGTTTAGGCTATAGCATGTGAAAAGAACTGGAATATATCGATCCAACGCATTTACTAGCACAGTTCTGGCTAGCTTGATAATACAGTATTTTTAATCAGGGCAGAAATGGCTGAAATGTGTAAGATTGCAGATTTCGTGATTTATTTTATATTTTATTCAGAACCTGATAGCGACAGAATCAGGGCTAGGTAACTATATATTTATTTTTGAAACGTATATTTGTAAGTGGAACTCATGGTCTAGTGGTTAGCGCGTCTGGCTGTCGTTCTCGAGGCCTAGACCAGAGGTCTAGGGTTCGATTCCCCGTATCGGACATATGTCCTGGGTGGCGTTAAGATGCCATTTCTTTAATAATTATTATTTACTTAATAATTGGGGGCGTAGGCAAAAGCCCCATGTAACCCTCGCCAACGTCAAACAATGTGGCGAGTGCAGTTTTGCATTTAGCCCGGGGTTTGATGGGGGGTTGGGTTACATGTGCTTGCGCCCCTAAAATAAACAGCAGGGTGATGTGAACTTGTGACCTCACTGAAGGGTACCCACATAGGGGCATTCAGAAAGAATGTCCGCCGGACCAAAAAGTCTCAATAAGGTGCCTCTGGACCATAAGAGAGATCTTAACCAATGAAAGAGTGCCTGTGGGCCATAAGAAAGGTCTTTACCAAATAAAAAAAAATAAAACAAGGACTCTTAGGATCTTATTGGTAAAGGCTTTACCGGCAGAAGGGACCCAGTGGAATGGTAGACTGAACATCATTGCTGTTGTTTATTTTTATTCAAAAATATATTTTTATTTTTATCCGATTCAGAATATATTTTTACTTTTATCTGATTCAGAATAAAAAATATTTATCTGATTCAGAATATATTTTTATTTTTATCTGATTCAGAATATATTTTTATATTTATCTGATTCAAAAATATATTTTTATTTTTATCTGATTCAAAAATATATTTTTACTTTTATCTGATTCAAAAATATATATTTATCTGATTCAGAAATATATATTTATATTTATCTGATTCAAAAATATATTTTTATTTTTACTTGATTCAAAAATATATTTTTACTTTTACCTGATTCAGAAATATATATTTATCTGATTCAGAAATATTTTTATATTTATCTGATTCAGAAATATTTATCTGATTCAGAATATATTTTTATATTTATCTGATTCAAAAATATATTTTTATTTTTACTTGATTCAAAAATATATTTTTACTTTTATCTGATTCAGAAATATATATTTATCTGATTCAGAAATATTTTTATATTTATCTCATTCAGAAATATTTATCTGATTCAGAAATATTTTTACTTTTATCTCATTCAGAATAAATTTTTACTTTTATCTGATTCAGAAATATATATTTATCTGATTCAGAAATATATATTTATCTTTATTTGATTCAAAAATATATTTTTACTTTCATTTTGATGCAAAAATATAGTTTTATTTTTATCTGATTCACAAATATTTTTATTATAATAAAATTTTATTTTCTATGAAATTCGGTCGGATTTTCTGAATTTTAGGGGTATTATACCAAACAAAAACATAATTTTGATCATACTTTTTAAATTTTCGAGTAATATATCCCGACAGCGTTGCAATTTTGATCATATTTTTTAAGTTTCCGAGTAATATACCCATCAAAATTGTAAATTCGGTCGGATTCTCTAAAATATTTTATTTTTTATAAATATTTATTCAGAAATATTTATTCAGAAATATTTATTTTTTCGTTCAGAAATATTTATTCAGAAATATTTTTATTATAAATTTTTTTTATTTTTTATGAAATTCGATCAGATTTTCTAAATTTTAGGGGTATTATACCCAACAAAACCATAATTTTGATTATATTTTTTAAGTTTTCCAGTAATATATCCCGACAACGTAGCAATTTTTATCATATTTTTAAGTTTTCGAGTAATATACCCATCAAAATCGTTGAATTTAGTCAGATTTTCTAAAATATTTTATTTTTTATAAATAATTATTCAAAAATATTTATTTTTTCGTTCTGGAATTTATATTAAACAAATAATTTATAATATAAAAAATAATGAACCACGAGAACATCACATCAATTATTGCTGCTATTAAGCAATTACAACACAGCAGTATAAAAATATCTGATGAGCTTGATCCTGAAAAAATAATGAGTGATTTTGAATCATTACAATTTCGAAAGTCAGAAGGCAGATATACGCTGAACTCCTATTATAGATTCATAAAGTTGATCCAGCAGGCGATGTTACAATCGCTGGCAGCAATCACGGATACGCAAGTGAAATTATTTGTTTCTCTTTCACGTTCAATCGAAAAGGTTAGGTCAGAATTATCTCACGAATTCGAAACGAAAAGAATTGTACACGCTCGTATAAAACAGTTGAGAGATATTATGTCGATGACGGAGTCATTGAACGAAGTTGCGAAAGAGTTACTGGCTAAAGATAAGGACGAGTGTGACTCCAATCATAGTGAAAGTGACTATAGTGACGTTGACAACGAAACTAATAGTGTCACCTGTAACGTTGTACCAGGATAATTCATTTCTGATCCTGATAAAATCACGGGGTTAAAAAAAAATATTTTATTCTGACATTTTTTTTAATTTTTTTTTTTGCTTTGTGTTTTCTACGAACGCACATACAGATTTACACTTAACGTCTCTGACCTGAGATCGAGCAAGTGGCCAGTCTGGTTAGTAAGTTTGAAATGTATCCGCGATAAGAGTGGATTATGACATTTCTGATAAACAACATTGATTGGTTCTGATACAATCAAATAACCTGGTGGGACTTGAGGTGTAAATGAATACAGAATGTATCCCTGCTGGGCTTGGTTGGATTTTTCGGTGTCAACTTGATAACTGCCGTCGATGACATCACATACTAGATTGACAGCGATCGTTGATGGGATATTGATGATGCCCGATGAAATGTGACGGATTTCGTTCTATGGATTATTATTGTACCTGAGGATATTCGGTGGTGATGCTATTTTTTTTTCCACGATTCGAGATTCTGGGAAAATAATTATCGATAACATCTGTGAGTCTTTTTTTAAATCTATCTGAATCTAGTTTTGGTATTGTAAATGTTGAGATTTTTTCTTTTCTTGTTCCATAATAATCAAGAAAAGTTTTCATGAAATGTCCTCCTGGAGATAATTTATCTGGTTCAAGCATTCTTAAGATAAAAGTTCGATTAATGATGTACATATCTGATCTGAGTTTATTCAAATGTTGATTGTTTCAATGACATTTTTTTGTGTCCTCGTCGTAGACTTGTGATAACGATAAAAATAGATTTTTGAATCAATGATTTTATTATTGTGTTCAAATTCGATTAAAGCAACCCATCCATCGATCGGTTCTTCAAAGGGAATTTCAGTAGGTTTAGGATCGCGTATATACTGTCCTGTTGCTGGATCACGTTTAATATTGGTTATAGAATGATAACCATAACGAGGAAGCCATATTTCCATCGGTATCAGTATAATCTTTTCTGTCCAGCCAATCAAGTCTAAAATAAGGAACACCAGGAATTCCGTTGAGATATGCGTCCGGTTTTTTTTAATGTATTTTTTTTCCGTTGTAAAAAATTCATTTAGTTGTGGTTCTTGTGGACCTTCATAAACCGGTGGAATATCTGGCCATCCTAGCACTGACCTGATTGAACTCTCATATATGTCCACAGCGTAATTCGGTGATAATATTTCAACGGCCGAAGACAGTGTTGGCTCATGAACAGTAATGGCAGTCTTTGATTCTTTACCTGTTATGGATTTAATTCTGCGTTGGAATTCTTCATTGATCTGTTCTATTTGATAACTGCCCGTTGGAATACTGACTACTTGACAATCAGGAGTTCCATCAGGTTTATTTTTATTTGCAAATACTAATGAATTATTCGGTTGTAGTCCACCGAATGATTTTGACCTAATATTTGGCCAAGTGTGATAAACTCGCAATTGCGCTAATGCTATTTCGCTTGCTGAAATTCTTGTCGGAAAATTAATACTGAATTCAGGATTAGTTGAACTCGCTGATATCATTGTGGTTGTTACCGGAGCAGTATTAGTGACGATCTGTTGTAATAATTCCTTTGAATCAGTCAAGGACATTGTCATTATTATTATTTTAAACTATTAATTGATTTTTCAAAATCTTCAAACCAACCGTTGACACTCCATACATGAAATTTTAGTATTTCGGTGTGTTCATCCACGATTTTAACATCTGTGCCACCAATTCCTACACCGGGATGATGATAATTTCTCCAGCGTTCATCGTTAATAAAATCTGATTTTGGCCATTCAGGATATTTTATAATATAATCTCCTGTATTATCATCCAAAGTAAAAGTTGATCCAAAATATTCATAAATCGATTTAATTGTATCAATGGCATCATCAACAGATATTTTATCTGATAATATAGATTTTGTTGTCATTATTATTATTTTATTGTTGCTCTAAATTATTTATTTCCGTGATCGAATTACCCGTGGCATCGCTACGGTTAAATACTTCATTGTATATCATTATTATAATACTGAATTCTTCATCGGATATTATTCCATCGTTAAGCGACGAAGAAATCATCGACGATAATTTGGAATATGCTACAGTTGCTGTGTGTAATTTCATCGTGTACTCGTTCATTTTTTCATTTGTACACGTATTTATCTTTTTCGCGATAATATTAAATATTTCAGCGATCGTGGTTGAGGATGAAACAACAATTGTTACAACGATCGGCGCTGTGATCGTCAGTGTTGATAATACTACGCCGGTTCCAGCAACAATCGTGGAAACCGAATAAACGATGATATCAACGACAACCGCACGATATTTCTTTATTTTTGCTGTATAATCATCGATGATGGTTTTTAGTTTATTCTGCCATGTTGTTACTTGATCGTATCTGTATCGCTGAACGTCTATCATTATACTGTATTAAGTAATTAATTGTGGTGTTTCAGCTACAAATTCTATGCACCACCAGTACGACGCTGTGGTTATTTTTTTATCGGATGGTTCCAGTATAAATATTTCTTCGTTATCTTTATTTAATATAATAGACACAATTCCAGAAAAATTATCGGTTGAATGACGCCATAGATACGTGGTAAATATCCTGAATTTTGCAGAACTAAATACGGACATCCTGTACACACCAGTGACCTCCGCGGTATGTTGGATAGTGTTATCGCTTGGTGTCCATGTTGATGATCCCGATGATACTGTGTCCACGATATTGCTAATTTGTTTGTGTGGAATTTTAACCAGATTGGTTTTTTGAACAATATTAGGAATTCCACTGACAATGTTGTTGAGTTTCATGTTAACGTCGGCGAGTTTAATATCAGCGGTTGTTGGACTTCCAAAAAATTCATTAGTGGTTCTGTTTACGTTTCTGCGAAAATTCATAAACAGTTGTATGTGATTATAAAATTCAGTTCTAAGTGCGATCATTCCATCATTGATCGTCGACAACGAAGTTGTTATATCGTCTACATATTTTTTTGTTGCAGCGTCGAGATTATCTGTTGGTTCTCCTACATTAATAATTTTATTGTTATTCATGTTAATGACGCCGTTCCTTATATCACCGGCTTTTAACACTCGTTCACTTATGCTATCTCGGATCGACGACGGAGTAACAACACTAGGAACAAGTTTGCCCTCTTTGTCATATACAGCAATAAGACCTTCTCGCGATGATCGACTACGAATAATAATATCGTTGATTGAAATATTACTCGTCTTCAATTTTCCTTCACGGTTTTGAAATACAACAAGTTCGTTTAGATCAACGTTGGCAAGATTGAGCAGGTCAGATAATTCATCATTGATCTGCCTTGTTACACGCTTGAGTAAGTCTTCACCTGGTGCTTGTTGAGGTTTGGTTTTAGTTGATCTTCCGTAAATGTCTACCATTATATGATTAGCGATTATTTAAAACAGAACTCGTAAATTCGTGTACAGCCTTATGAGGTGGTTTCGCTGATCTTGACACAGCATCAAGTACTAATAGTGCTTCACGGCCACATATCGGCGGGTCGGTTAATTTTTTGTGTTGGTAGCGTTGAATACCAGATTGGAATATTTTGAAGTCTGTCGACGTATTTTAAAATTTCTTTTGGTGGTGCCAACCCATACGAATCAAAATAAATAATTCCACTTGGATCAATCATGAACGCAACCCAGTGAGTGCCAAGACCAGAGCTTTTATCGAGATTAATAATACCTGTTTAAATCAAGTTTGGATTTTTCGGTAATTGATCACGCATAAAAACACCTCTGAAATTATCTATATTTAGTTGCTTAGCAGCATCGAGTAAATCAAAGTTAGACATCGGGAAAATCAGCGAGTCCCTGGAAGTCTTAATCCTTTTCCGTATCGAGACCCTGGAAGTCTCAGACCGTGACCTCTTCGTTTCCTTTTTTTTAATCCTTGTCCAGTTGCTTTCTTCAGCGCCATTCCAGCAGCTGTCCAAAATGCACCTAACGCAGCAACTTTTGCAACAGCTGGAGCGGCAGCAGCTATTAACGCTGGGATAGCTGCAAGAAGTGGAAATATACCACCAGTCTTAACGATGTTTTTGATGGCACCCGCAGAAAGATTTACACGTATACCGGTCTTTGATTGTTTGGCTTCATTAAAATGCTTGAGCTGGCGTTCTGTCAGCGATAGTCTATTTGGACCACCTGCGATTTGTTCTCGCGCTAGTGATATTTTTACTCCACATCGCATCTATGATGCCGACTGCAGTTTTTTAATCTGACCAGGAGTCAGACTGACACTAACATGATGATATGACATTTATAATTTTATTCATGATCTAATTACATGTTTACTACTGGCGCATCAATAACTCTCATTCGTCCACCAACACCTTCAAGTAACATTGTTTTATCGCTGAGTATAACGGCGATTGCTCTGTAATTAACGATAACTCCTCTTGTAACACGTGCTCGAAAATGTATGTCAACGACGGACTATCTAAACAAATCCAAATGTTCCAGCGAATAGTAATAGATCGGATACAGCGTTGTAAAATCCCGCTGTGATATTTGTAGACCAGTATCAACATTTTGATCACGTCCCATAAACGTCATCAGACGATGATACGCACGTGCAACACTGTTTTGTTCAAAATTTAACAAAATATCCTCGGCTGGTTCTTGATGTCCATTTATCCTCAAAGAAACCTCAGTAACGCAGAGTTTATCAAATATCATAATACTTCGTATTTGCGAGTTTACTCGCGTAACATCTTGAAGCGCAACAAATATATGCCGCGGTGCAGAGACACCTTGTTGTGATGCTATTTGCCATGTATATAAACCATTAATGTTACTCTGGAAAGAATCAGTGGTCATTGTTAGCCATGACAATGTTGATTTACCGCCGCTGTCCATAAAAGAAAGCAGCCGCTGTTCTTCAGATATTGCTGGTGTCATTACTGGCATCCACAGTGAAAGTTTTGTCAGTATTACTTTACCATGAAGTGCCGCAGTTGCAACTGCGTTAGCTCCTTCAGCGTGCCATATCGAATCATCGTCGGTATTTTTTCGTACGAGTACAGTTGTGTGCTTGGCTCCAAAAATAACCTTTCTAACATTTCTACAAAATCCAAAGATGTGTAACAGTGGAATCGCACATGAAAATCTTTCATCGTCGCCCAGTATTGCTCGACGTGACGCGAATCCCAAGTTGAAATTTTCATTCATTGATACAACTGTGTCCCCAGCTGCATTTAATGTTACATTTCTGTGCTCTGGATGATCAGTTGTATCTTTGACAAACATCATTGATGGACCAGCTGATCTTGAGTAATCATCGCTGTATCTTGCAAGACCAAGTATTGTTGTGGCAACGTCAATGTCGTTATGACAGATCTCAATATCTCGTCCATCAATGTTATATGCTGCACTTTTAAATAACGCCATAATACCATTATTGACAAAACCAACTCGATCACCAATTCCATAATCTGTAATATCTAATTTTAAAAGTCTACCTTCGACTTCAATAAATGCCTCAGCAGGTAAGAAATATCTGCTTGTATCCTGAACTTGTAATTCAATTCTTCCACGCTCGTCAGGTACACGCGCGTCATAAGAATAATATTGATAATCACGTACCGATTCATCCTTGAGAATTGGTGCGTCCATGTCGAATGCGGGATCAGATATGCGTTTGAACATCCTTATTATATTTGCTATCGTTTAACACGAAAACCACGTCCTGCTACCAGACTAGCGGTTATATTTTTTCTTTTTCACCAGCCAATGACGTTAATTTCTGATTTGCGGCTTGATTTATTATTTTACTAACGTTTGCAGGCATCACTTCAGTGCTGGGTAATTTTACTGGCTGAGGTTTTCGTCGTATTAATCGTGCTAGTCTATCCTTGATTGCAGAGAATGCTTTACTGGCGACGTCGCCGGCAGCACTAATACCTTTTTGCACGAACAACGTAAATAGCTTTCATTCCTAGTTGCTTTGCAATCGGTATTGCTTTTGGGGCTATGCTTCTAAATAAACCCTGAACAACATCGCCGAGTCCATCTCCGCAAAATGTTTTATATGTAGGTAATCTCGAATTTATCACCCTGACCATAGCTGGTCCACGTAGAGCAGTGTGTATGATCATCTTATTATAGTAATTATATCTACTGTTTAATCACTGTGATAATCATCGGCGATTTCATTAATGAGGGACCGATACACGTTAATATCCATGATACCGCCTGTAAATAATCGTTGACAAATAGCAGCTGCTTCATTAATAATTTCTGGAGAATTATTACCGGCTCGTTTTCCACCAATCAGAATTTCTAATCTGTCCACGTCGGCAAGGACGTTATCGGGACATGGAGTTTTCTTCCTCGATTTCCTTTGTGCTTTTGATTTTTCAAGTTGCTGTTTCACTTCTTCTACGTTTTGTTTTCTTGTTTCGTTTACTTGTTCAATATATTCTTCCACAACCTGGTCAAAAATATCAAACCGATTAACATCTTCCACAGATCAGATCTGCGGAGAATCATGAGCAATACGAAATACATCCTTAACCCAATCGCCAGATTTTAGCGTATTAATATATTCAGGTTTCACGTATTTTTCTCTTTGATAATATCCATACGCGGCAATCTTTATTAATTTATTTGGGTCTTTGATAGCAGCAATACCCTCAGGCGTAAATTTATCTGCTATTTTGGTTTTATTTTTGGTGGTTCAGGTTGTGGTTGAATTTCAGGTGGTGGTTGAAGAAGTTGCCTGGGTGGTGGTCGAGTTGAACGAAAACGCCCAGCAATATAGGCAGGCAATGTTTCAAGAGCTTTTTGTGTTGACTCAGTTGCTGAAACAATTTTCTTTGTTGGTTCAGTAATTGGTTTAAATAATTGTTCTCACCTTCTACAAATTCTTCTTGTATTTGCTGACGCGATTGTAATTGTTGTCTGACAGAATCACGGACAGGTAGATATTTCTTGATTGCTTCTAGTTGCTCTCGAGCTAGTCTAGCTGAGTGAACTTCCCCAATCATTATTTATATAACAATGATTTAATTACAGCAGCAGAGAGGGTGGAGTGACAAAAATGACTCACACGAGCACATAAACGAACACGCATAGCATTTACAAACACATCTGTCACGAACGAGTAACAGCGTAAATAACCCACGTAGAGAGACTCTCAGTTCGGTTAGAGGTTCTGGTTTAGTGTTATTGACATTATATCTTTGCCTTATTTAGTATGATTTTCATGTTTAAATATATTCGTTCGAACAATAATTTGTAGGGTCCACCCTCTCTGCTGATGGGATTAAAGGTTCTTTAGCACTGGAGTCGCGGTGAGTGAGACATATCGAGCATTTTAACACATGGTCTGTGATTTCTTTGGACATGCCTCGCCAAAAGATGCTATCTTTCGCGCGTTCTAATGTCTTGTTTACTCCCAGATGACCAGTGTGCAAAGCTCGTATCATCATCTCCTGCCGGAGACCTTTCGGTATAATTAACTTTTGACCTGTGAAAATTAAGTCATCTTCTACAGATAGCTCATCCCTGTGATTCCACAACTCGAGCACATCTGTATTGCAGTCAGCGCGTGAACTAGGACATCCTTGAGTTATAGTCTTGCATTTGCGGGTCAACTTTGATAACGCTTTTCAGACATTCTAGCCGTCGATCTGTGACAAACAACTGTTGTTTGATCGTATGTAAGTGAAGGTCGAGTCCATCGAGCAATTGGGTATGTGTCCGGAAGTGATTGTCTTCATAGATAATCACTAATGGGCAAATCTTTCCTTCGTACATGATACACATCAATATCGTACTGCTGAAGCTGCAAGATCATGCGTTGAAGGCGTGGAGGGCTGCTGAAAGGGGCTTCCTCATGATCGATT
>JAECUM010008729.1:0-64124 GCA_016617855.1 Megalonaias nervosa | reverse complement strand
AACCTTATATATATATATATATATATATATATATATATATATATATATATATATATATATATATATATATATACCAACCACATACATTAAAAATAACATGGCTTTTAAGGTGTTGGTATAGAGCAATTTGATGTACCAATACTACTGGTATATCAAATTGTGATCCGCCCATGGCGCACTAATAAGAATATATAAACATTCTTTCAACTGCAGGCATATAGATCAATTATGAATTCTACTCATTAATCATAAATGAAATATGAAAATATTGATAACAAGTATTAATAGTCCCTGTTTTCTAAATGAAATTACAATGGTCCTTCTTCTTTCCGTTCCCCTCTCCCTCTCGTGCGTAAGGGAAAAAATATGCAAACATCTGGAGTGAGAGAGAAAAACAAAAGGTGCACTGGATGAAAACATTAAAACTGAACTTGCACCAAGTAACCTGCAAGAATATGGTTCGTCGTAACCGTATGTTTACACTTTCCTTGGGATCTATTTACAGTGTTCATAATATCAATGATACATAGTTACAATAGCCTGTCGATACTGTAAGTTAAACTTTTCGGTTACGAGATACACATACTGTAACGTATTTAATGCGCTGACGTTGTTGTTCTCAAACCTCTCTCTCTCTGTCTCTCTGTCTGTCTCTCTCTCTCTCACTCTCTCTGGATTATCGTAGCTAGATACGGGGGAAAATCCACGAAAATACGAGCGTTGGGGATTTTCGCTTTTGTCATACGACGATGTCTCTGGACCTATGAATATGGTAAAGTTAAGTCAAACCGTCCAAAGGAACAGAGAGAGAGAGAGAGAGAGAGAGAGAGAGAGAGAGAGAGAGAGAGAGAGAGAGTATTTTATAGTCTTTAGAAATGTTAATTAAGCAGAATAAACACTTAGATCTACTGCAAATATATTAAAATATTTTAATTACCTCTTGCTGGTTTGTCATTTCGCTTAGTTTCTATTCCACGCTAATTTCTCTACGCCAGAAAAGTGAATGCCTGAGAGTTCATGTTCAGTGTACAAGAAGCTAACCGTGTTTGTAGTGAACTACTTTCTTTATAAAAACCAACTTTTATGTTAAATCATAAGTGTGTCTTATATTGATTTAATAAATGAGAATAAAAATAGAAACTCAAAAAGAAAACAATCAACTTATCAATTTGCATATGTGATTGCGAACAACAAGAAAATGCATAGAACTATATTTTGTAGCGGACACACTCGCAGGGATGTGAGGAGTACATCCACTCGGTCGATACACAATTGCCTGGAGCATATCGTAACTACGTTCACAGGGAAAATATGTGCATTTGTATGTGATATAAATAAAATATATGTATAGTACGAACGCTGTATTGATGATATACCACTCGCTGTATAAATTTTTCTTTAAAAGCAAACTCGGCAAGCCTCGTGTCCTTTTCATGAAAACATTATACATCTCGTGGTATATCATTGATACAGCGTACATTTTATATATATATATATATATATATATATATATATATATATATATATATATATATATATATATATATATATATATATATATATATATATATATATATATATTGCGAATAACAATCCTTTCAAGTGCACCGGATATAGCAATCGTTTCGGGGATTGACAAAGATCAACACAATCAACTAACAAACGAACAGTGCAAACGAATTTTTCACTAGCCTGAGCGCTTTCGACTCACAAAACTGAAACAAGACAAGCAATAAACACAAAAGGCCCTGAAATTACAAAAGTGTATATAAATATTTATACTGGAATAAAAGCTTGAAAATGTTAGATGTTTTGACTTATAGGTCGATATAACTAGTACACTTCATCATCAGTCAATTTGAAAGCAAGTAGTCGAAACATCTGACATTTTTCAAGCATTTAGTATACTGTGCAGCATGATCTGAACCAATAGCTGTCTTAGTACAAACAGTTGAACAAGTTATTTTCTGTACAGTTAACTAAACAACAATTTTTTCAGTACAAACAGTTGAACAAGTTATTTTCTGTACAGTTAACTAAACAACAATTTTTTCAGTACAAACAGTTGAACAATATTTTTTCAGTAGACTTTTGAACAATAGCTTTTTGCTCAGTACAGACTATTGAACAAAAGTATTTTCAGTACAGACATTCGAAAAATATTTTTCTTCAGTACAGATAGTTGAACAATAGTTTTTTTAGTACATATAGTTAAAGAATAGCTTTTCAGTACAGAAATTTAAACAGTTGTTTTTCAGTACAGATAGTTTAAAAATTATTTTTCAGTGCAGACAGTTGAACAATTGTTTTCTGTACAGATAGGAAATTTTTTTTTCTTGACACTGTAGACAGAAAAGCATTTGCCTACAAGTCGAGCACAAAAAAGTATTATCGTACTATGTAATAAAGGGCTGACATATGTCTTGTCTTTTTCAATTCAGAATGAAGGCTAGGTTCGGGTTATCTACGGTTAGATATAAAGAAACAACTTTTTCTCAAAGGTGTTTTACCTCATTGGAAGAACTGATGTTTTTGAAAATTCTAATGACACAGTCTTTGAATCTGAAATATAAAAGCCCTAACTCGAGTATTATTTTTCTCAGTTCAGGCGCGGTAATTAGTTCATTAGTTGTGCAACAAAATACAGGCATGACGTCTCCAATTTCAGCCGTATAATGGATCAGTTTTCTGACACAGAAGATAATGAAATTAAAACATTGTGCACAACTTGTGTGAACACAGAATCAAATGAGTTGAGATCAGTGTTGAGAAGCACTGTGTTTCTAGTCAAACGTAGGACGAATATTCTTCCCACTGAATTTTACTGACAGTTAATTATAATAAAGAAACTTAATGATATGTAGCTTATTACAATTAAATTGATTGTTTTCCTTAATTGATAAGTCAGTAATTAAACGTACATTTCTAAACAATATTACATTTCAGTACGTGGCAATGTTTTCGTTTGTATAGTGCATTTACAGCGTAGCTCCTTAAACGGAGTTTCGACTCGAAGGCTCCGGATTTCTCAAACACAGATAGTTTTGTTATCTTAGCATTGAGGAGGAGTCAGCAAGTGGTGGACACACATTGTCCTCTAAAAGTCCATCAACGACCTGCTCTTTATAAGCGTTTTCATTCAAGCCACAAAAACATTTAATGTTTAATTTCTAAATGTCAGATTACCACCCCACCCCCTAAAAAAACAACATGTAGCCGATATTCCAAAAGGTGTCGTGTACCTTGTTTGTGTTTCCTTAATCATCATAATCGTGTTCGTCTTTTTCATCATTATCATCGCATTTTTTAAATTAATAAATGAGCTCTCTCTCTCTCTCTCTCTCTCTCTCTCTCTCTCTCTCTCTCTCTATATATATATATATATATATATATATATATATATATATAGATCAGGGTACCATTTCACACAGATGTATGTATGTATCATTTTTTTGTCTAGACATTTATAAAGGAAGCATAACAATACACGGGATATACTTGATGAGAGAGATGGAGAGGGAGAATAGACAAATTTTGCATTTGGTATTGTCTTCCGTATTACTAATCATGTTAGTTATTACTTATTTTATTTAAGTACAGTAATCCTTGATATAGCAAACAATCCTGATAAAATATCTCGTTATATTTATGGCCTTGCAACACAAGTATTATATTTGGATCTTAAAGCAAATGAATAATAACAATAATAGTATATGCAGAGATGTATATATTAATTAAACTTTCATATGCCTGCCATCTCTCGTTAATTTTTTTTTTCCAATGGCAATTTTTGTACAATGTAAACTTTTCAAATGTGTATATATTTGATTAATTTGTTTTATTATTTTCCAATCGGTTACTTTATTTCGAATTATGTGACATCAATATGTAATTCTTTCCTAAAAGTACAATCAAATGTAAAATTACGTCAAACATGCTTTGTTTATTTATTCCTAATATTGTATCTTTAGTAAAATTAAATGTACATGGTGTATATGCATTAATTTTTCAGCAAACCAAGGCGAATGCATCAAAGAACTGATTACTATAGTGCAAAAACGTGATCCACCCGATTCCCTACAAATGGAAGACAACTTGTTTCGTCTAATTTTCATAGTACGTAATATTCTATGAAAATTTTGTAATTGAAAACTACTTGAGATCAGCACCTTTTGCACCAGAAAATATTTACTTTTTTCCAGTCAGACCTATTATCTAATTTGAGATCATGTTTCCATTTATCTGCATCTTTTGAATATACGTTATTTTAATTTAAAAACATCGATGAATACCCTGACGTGCCTGATGCGTATAAATAAACTCTTCTACAGTTTCTGATTGAGAGGGCAAAAAGTTTTATTCTACGTGGACATAATTGTTTTCAAAAGAGACAGAAGTTAGGAAACTGAATGCTGCACGTAAAATCCCTAATTGCTTTTATTCCAGAATAATGCCAATATATTTTATAGAAAAGGACATCAATATTCTATAAAGATATTAAATCAAGTTTCATGGCGAATACTTGTTTCACCGTGATTTCCGCATGAATGCAGTTGAAGACAAAGGTGTTACCTTATCTCCATATATTTTCATTGAGATTCGAAGACAAAATGACATAGAGTTTGCAGTTTAATAGTTCTGATATGTCATCACGTTAACACATCACTTCATATGAATCTGATTGGTCCAAATTAGTGCTTTCGTTTAAACATAATTATTGCCATACATGTTAACAAGCGGAGGTCAGGCTACAAGACCTCACAACTTAGAATAAGCCTTCCCCTACAATCAAAAAGAAGTTTGCAAGTTTGCATGGATATCGGCAGTAGATTAATATGAATTCATACAATGATACGTAAACATACGATATATATATATATATATGTATATGGATTATCACTCAAGTGATTAGAAATATTAATTATTATGCAAATCGCTACAGTTTTTCTTTTCTAATTCTTTTATGCAAAATTGATAATTTTATATCACCAACGAAATAATGGGCAGACACTTGTGTTGTCGTGGCCTCGTTTTTACTTCTGAAGATAGAATAGCTACTTTCACCTTCTAGTGTAGGAATGCGTTTCTACTTATTTTAAGTCTAGCATAAATACGATTAAAATTATTCCTTTTTCTAAGATTATACAGGTTTGTCTCACCAACTAATGGTGGTAGAAGGGCCGCAAGAAAAGAAACAGAAGAACCGTCTGTAATTTTATGAAAGTAACATAATTTGTGAAACTTAGGTCTGTCTGCCAAGGTAAACCAGTTTCTTTATAAATTTTATGACACTTCTTGTAAGATCAGATAGAATTCTTCGTGCTCCTAATTGATGTTTTGTTGTAATTTAAGTCTTCATTGGTACAATCATCTCATTATATCATCCTATTCTAGTGGAATGCATATAAAATATATCCTTTCTTTCGGCTAAAGTTATATTTAAGTTCTTTCAAGGTAGTTATCGTCTTGGGTTGAAAATCATGTCTTTTGCACACTGACAAATGTGACCCCCACCCTAGAGCAACAAGTTAGAAAAAGATATTTAGTTTGGAACAAAATAAGGAATTGCAGAGGTAACTTTTTGCCAGAAACATTCACTAATTTGGGAAAAGTATTTTCATATAATGCGGCACAACATTTATCACAAATTTGAGAGAACTTACATAATTAAATTATCACGGCAAAATTGATCAAATAAAACAGTTTTGCAATGGTCAAAGAATAAATTGAGACCTTTTGATAAAATTACATATAAAGAAAAGAGTTCTGCTGTATCCAACACAAATCAACTGCTTCTTTATTTACATGATCCATATAAAAGAAACGATTATCGATAAACTTAATCACGTGTTTGTTCTATTTTATACTTCCTATGGGATCAATCACATTAAAAAGCACACGGACCAATTAACCTGTACTTAATAATATTTTATAAAATAACAAATATCAGACCATTTATTAGTACATTAAGCATCTGGGATATATAAATTTATTTTACAAACTATTAAGTTAAAATTTAAATTTCAAACATGCTCACAAATAATTGATAAATCGTTATTTTTGGGGTTTTGGAATCTACTTATAAGTACACGTTGACAAGAGGATTAAAAGAATGTATATTGGAAGGAAGGTTTATTTAGCTGGTTAAGCCAACAAAAAAATAAAGAAACATGAATCACAGCAAGTATTTCTTGCTGAGACAGCGTGAATCAATGATAGTGGGAGGTAACAACGTTTTTATCACTGAAACATGAACAAATATATATTTATTGTTGAAAAAAGGGAAGAGAAATAAGACCAGTAAAAGCAAGAAGGAACTTTTAACTATACAAAAGACCAACTCAGTGTATTTTTTTTAAGCAAAATAAATTCTGATGAGGGAGGTTGAAGTATTATGCATATGAAAATTGACACACGGACCAATGTCATATACTAAAACGTCTCTGTTGAAGATTTTTCTACTGCATACTTCTTCTAGCGCAGAATTGTGACGGAGTAACAACTCTAAGGGAAACAACTCATTCGCATATTGTAAGTGTATTCCGCATTGGTAGCCTCCCTGGCTTCCAAGAGACAATTCTCCCGTATTTGATTCAAGCCATGAAGACAAATCTCAACTGCAGTGATACAATTAAATAATTTCGATCTTATTCAATGATAATAAATATATCGTTTTGTAATTTAAAATTTACAACATGAAAAAGCAAAATGCCAGAAAACCCTTTCTAGTAGTTTATATTCCTTGATATAGTCACATAACCACACTTACTTTAAAATGTGAGTGTAATGAGCTGACTTTGATGCAGATTATTAACTGCTTGTGATTTATTTAACAAAATGTAAGACGTGCTTCTTATGCATTTACAAATTAATATTTGGACCTATTGATTTTAGTACGTTTGATCTTAACCATGCAGATTTTTTTTTTCTAGCAACAAAACGTTGATTCAACAATCACTTTTAACTGAAATATAGTCGACATAGAAAATAAAAAATTTCCACAAATTATTCACGAAATATTAAGCGATTACTTATCATGTGGGTACGACGAAAAAGAGAAACAGGACGAGGAGGTGCAGGTGGTGAAGAAAAAGAGACAGGAGGAAGAGAGTTGGTGTGTATAGTAACAAAGACGAATTAAATTTGTCATATTTATTTATCTAGCACCTTAAGACGAATTAAATTTGTCATATTTATTTATCTAGCACCTTAAGACGAATTAAATTTGTCATATTTATTTATCTAGCACCTTAATTTTCAAGAAGATTCTTTGGATTTGTCGGTATTCTCTTATATTATGAAATTAAAGCCTGTAATTAGTATTTAATGGGAACTTCTACCTCTACCCACTGCCCGCAAAAACTATCCCATCCTCTCAAAAACCCGACAAAAACAACAAAAATCCTCCAAGCAACCCCAAAATAAAGACCCCCCCCCAAAAAAAAAAACCAAACAAAAAAACCCAAAACAACAAACAAACAAAAACAAACGGTGGTTAAAATACATGGAGGCGAAATGTCACTAATACTTTTTGTTTTCAGCGTAGAGGATTAGAGCAGATTTGCACGAGACAACAAACAAATCGGACAACATTATAACTTTCCTTATGATTATGACAACATTCAGACATACATTCGAGGATATATAAAAAATTTTGTGGAGCTTATAAGATGTGCTGCTACTTCCCCAGATTTGCACATTGACTGTGAATCACCGGATCAGAATTGTACACAGAATGCGAAGCACATGCCCAGAATTGCACAGAGAATGCGAAGCACTTGCCCAGAATTGCACACAGAATGCGAAGCACTTGCCCAGAATTGTACATAGAACGTGAATACTTTCTTGGAGATTATGTGTCATTTTATAAATGTATAGATTCAGAGCAAGTAGGCAATTTTCACAGGGGATAACTATGATTGTTACGGATACAATAACTACTCAGAGTGCACTCGTATTAGGTGGAATATGTTTCCAAACACATGGCTAAATATCCGTCAAAGTTAAGCTTTGTCTATTCTCTCCATTAGGATTTATACTGTGTGAAAAACATTTAATTAATGAAAAATTGCAATCAAGCTCACACGTGTCTTCGAAAATCAATTATTTGTCATAAATACGTTCGAGTTTTAAGAATGGTTATGACAATGACTTCTATACATAGTGTTTAGTGTATGCAGGGATTTCACTCTAATTCTTTATTTTGCCAAACTGTTCTCATAATGCACGTAATACACATAAATAACTCATTTTCGAATCTATTTACAGATTGATCAAGCCTGTACATAGTCTTTTTCTAGTTTCTGTAAGTTTGTTGTTATTCACAAACGGAATTGTGTATTTTGTTAAACTATGCTGGATTTTACGTTCTTTAAGAAATTATTTTAGTGAAAAAACCGATATTTTGTTGCGTTTTGTGATTGTAGACATGCATGTGCATACATTTGAAAATTATAACATAAACTTCAAATATTCTTTAATTTATACAGTTGGACACTGTAGTATTTTGTATGCTTGTAAGATTCCTATGCCAGCATCAGACACTTCCATAAATGTATATAGGTACATCAATACCAATAAGATATTTAAACAGTCTAGGTAACACATTTTGCTTGACGGATATTTTCTATTATATAATTTTCAAATCATTTTTGTACACATTTGTTTCCATATTAACGTTCAAAATGAATTTCATTGCTATCCAATCCATTCCGCGTCCTTCAATATCGCTCGAGTGTTTGGTAACTCATACTGCCGCTTTGACAGAATCTTTTTTGCTAGTGTGAATGAAAATTCAAACTAATTTTCTGATTGTAACATCATGATGATGGTGATGATGATGATGACGACGACGACGCTGCTATGCTGGTCAGAAATATGTTTTGAAGTCATTTTAAAAGAATTAAAATAAAATGGGTGATAAAACACAACCTGGCCGTACTCCAACCGCAGATAAGTGTTTCTGTCAAATCATTTGACAAAGAATATAACAACGAACAATGGTTGACACACGGACGCAGGACGATGCCAGAAACATTCAAGTAGACTCTAAGCTATAATGACTTCCACAGTCGCTATTTCATTGTTCGAGCAGAGTACCTGGCAATATAACTGATCTAAATCCTGTGTGCAGTTCACTGGGATGCCATACAATTTTAATGTCTGCAGAATTTCAGTATTTAATAATTATGAGCTAAATAAAAGTTTCATGTATTCTTGAACAAACACCTGTATCGATTTTTCAGAATATTTTCAAAGGTAATGTGAAAATGTGTGACCTTTCTCGAAATTAACTGTACAACCAAGTATTTTGGAGGAATAACCTCATTGGTGTACCACAGAATATTTAACATCACATGTCACTTGCAGTTGCTTGAGGTTTATCCGTCATGACCTGGATTGTATTGTTATTCTTTCTCTAGCTATTGCACCTGTTCACCCTCAGAATGTACATGGTTACAGTTATAAGAAAGGGTAATCCCAGTCATTGATTGTTGCTTTTATATAGACAACAAGTTGCGTTATATGCATATGAAAATGACAATGACAAAAAATTGCAAAATGCACTCTACAGAGTTAGTAGTCCAGGGATGGTGCTGGCATTAATAAAGTTATCGCCATAAAAAATGGCCAACCTCAATATTTTGTCGCCAAGTTTAAAAATGTCGCCGTTTTTATAATATATTACTACCCGTTTATTTCAATATCCCAGTGAACAAGGTAACATTGTCGACTTAAGCGGATGTTGAGATAAGCGTTGGGGTGGGGGTGGGGTAATGAAGTCAAATTTCGCAAGAAGTAATCTGTTGTCAGTGAGTAGGATTTTACACTGAGAGAAAATGGAAATTTTGATTAATTGAAGACCAAACTTATCTGAAATACACGTGTGTACTGACAACTTACAATTGTGTAGAAGAATCCATTATGCGTGAAGTACTGAACATGAACACGAAAAGTCCATGAATTGGAGTCTTTATCACATGACAGAAAATTTATGTATCATTCACATCCCGTTAGAAAACACAAATAACTGTAGTTAAAGCTTGACTGTGTAATATTATCAGCAGAAGTTAGAATATGCAACGGAATTCACAGATCACATTAATAGCATTGATCTCGATATTAAATTCACCATCGAAAAAAGGAACGAAATGGCGGATTATCTTTTTATGAACACAAGCACCGTCAGAAACATCGACGGCACTTTGAAATAACGGTTTATCGTAAACCTATTCATACCGACCAGTAACTTGATTTCGACTCGTACCATCCAATAGATGAAAAAATTAGGGTGGTCAGAACATTACATCACAGAGTCAAAGTCGTTACATCTGACCCAAAAGATTTAAACAAGATCTAGACCGTGTCGATGTTGCACGGCACATCCACAATGTTTTCCCTGGTCATATTGTAACTAGGAACTCAGTAAAAATCCTAGAACAAGCCTGGTTAGAGGGTGTTGGTAAAGAATTGATCTACATCCGTGCGCACAAACCGACGCTGAACAGGGACGGGGGCCGTTACAACTTGCCGCATATCTGGGAGAATCTGTTAACATTGCTTACCATTCCATCAAGAGATGTTAACAGTCAGTAGAAATTAAATCAGTTTACTGATGAAGTCCTTAGAATGAGGACAAAAGCTTCAGGTTAGCTTTCTCTATACTGTTTGTGTATGTGATTGAAAAGTTTGAAACATTATCAAATATCAACAAATAACTTGTATGTAAAAAAAAGAAAAGAAAAAAGTCCTCGTTTGATCTACATCCCATTGTCAACAAACACGTGTCACTAAACAATTCACTGAGATATTCGTTGTTGCCAGTAGTACGTGGCTTTATAGTTGTTTACATGCTACTTGTGCATGGCCTAGATCTTGGTCAGCTGGAGACAGCTGTCATCTTGCCAAGGCTACCAAGGGCATGAGGCTGTTAATAGAGACATGAAAACACGCGAACAAATTAAAAAGTTTAACAAACATTTTTGCGACCAAATCTCCATGGTTCAAAAGATTTGGAATTTAATTCGCGTTTTATGCCGTCATTGATAGCTATCGTAAGCATAACCATTTTTCCTGCCAATTAGAACTTTCACGGCACAATAAAAGTGTTCCAATCACTTTGGAAAAGGCAGCTATCGATCAGATTATATTGCTTTCATTAAAGTTTGGTGTTGACTTCTTTGGATGAAAGGTGCTTTGTTTTTATTGAAGACTGGAGTCGGCCTGCTTTGATGAAGGGTGTATGTGTTACTGAAGTCATTGCTAAATCTCAATATTCGACGATAATATCAAATAATTGTAGAACACTGATTGAGACCGATTTTTATTTTGTTTCATTTGCTTAGTATTCATACAGAAGAATCGGTGCTTAAAAGCTTATCAGTTTTCTTTAATTTTTTTTTTGGGGGGGAATACATTTCTATCTATCCCCCAAACAGAACAAACCATAACAAAACCCCACAAAAAACACCAACAAACCGTCATTAGGTCAATTGTAACCGTTCTTGTTTTTGCTTTCGAAGTTTGATCGCTTGGAACTAATCCGGAAGCACGACTTTCTGAGTGTATCACAGCATACAGTACCCAGGTCTGGCATCTGCATTAAGCGGATTAAGATGTAAAAATGCGCTGTTAAGATTTGTTTGTCAATATGAACAAAGGATTTATGTATCAATAGATATATTCAAGTGCATGTTATATCCAAGTTTGCGGCTTTCGTTCATGGTGCCTTTGAATTGTATATACAATTTTAAACAGCCAAAAAATGTCGCCCAACATTCGCCAGATGGTATATTTTGTTGCCAATAAGTAAAAACATAATCGCAATTTGCGACATTGGCGAAGCCCAGTGCCATTCCTTGGTGTTTATCATTCAACTTGAGTAATCTAAGTAATTTTTTGTTTGCTAATTTTTACACTGCTTTAATTTTATGATAGGTGCACCAACACTCTAGATAATCAGCTGTACGTTGCAAACATTAATTTCTTACAGCTTGGGTAGAACTGACGATGGTCAAAAAATGGTAAACCTAGTAACTGACCTCTCAACCAAACTGTTCATAAACTACAGCATCCCGCAACTGATATCACACAACTCTGTTAACCAAAACCATCCCAAAATCAACGTAATCGCCAATCTAAGTGCGAGTGTTTACTTAATCGCATCTGGACTTCAGGGCCCTCTTGCTACAAATTGTTTAGATGTTTGCCGCCAAATACAGGTTCTCGGATGTTCCAGAGCGTGTTTTCCTTAATAACAAGAACTTACTTCGAAACAAAATATATTTACCCCCCTCCCCAAATAACTCAAAGTACATCAACATTCGGCATGTTCCGTCGTAGCTGTTCTCGTCAACTCCTGATCCAATGGTGGTGCGCGTTCTGATCCGAGAGCAAGATTCTTGTCGGGCGAGAAGAACCACAAGAACAGTTTCTCGTGTCTCGTCCAAAAACACATCAGATGTTTACCTTCGGTGAGCAGTCAGAAACGAGCAAACGTGTTCACCAGCGACACGTGTACTACATAATGTACACAATTTCAAATCTTTACTTAACTAAAAAACTTCAGGTTTTCTACGTACATGATATTTTCTTTTTCTTTCAAAACAACTATTTCTGGTGGTAAGTGTGAATATTATTCTCTGCTTTTGTTTTCTTTGAGGCCCATTTGGTACACTAGGTTGAGTTGTGGAGTGGAACAACGTTCTTTTTGTCATAGTTATTTACTCTTCTTCTTTCATCAATGACGTATCGGTAGGATTTACTCGGAACATCATTCCGTGTCAAGTAAAATGCACACCAACAGGATTTACATACAACAGAGCAAAACTTTTTTTAAAAAACAAAACTGGTGTAGTTAACAGAATGGGGCTCATTACATTCATTGATGTCTTTGAAAGAAAACTTGTATTGCTAACACTCGCCATTCGGCTTGGATTAACTCTGCTAGTGCCAGTTTCAAACCAACATGGAGATATAAATTTTGTCCTGCGATGACTAGTTCAAATGTTTTGTTCCCGTGGCAGTTAACTTGCTTCATTAAAAAAAAAAAAAAAATAACCTCTGGGGCCATATATCTCTTCTTGCAATAATTCTAAATGTCATGTCCTGTCTGCTCCCTCAATATACAATTCTTAATTCTAAGTCACCTGTACAAGAGAACAAAATTAACCGTACCTCTTTATCGTGCATGTGAACACAAGTTCTCCAAATGAAAATAATTTTTTTTTTTTTTTTATAACCAGTGTCGGTAATGAAGCTTAATTATTAGTGGAAGTAAAAGGTACGTGAATGACTACACATGCCAGAAGTGAGAATTATGTCCCATGAAAAATAAACCCCGTTTTATAACTGAACATCGATCAGCTGTAGATAATTTGTATTAATACCTACACCAGCAATGACCACAGTGCAATCAGGAAAGCAATATTCCACAGGCAAAACAAAAATGTCTTCACTGAGTAATTTTATAGATAGATCTCTCCAACAAATACTACTTATTAAGGGGCCATGTACATTCTTTACCAGGCACTACTCTTGAAATAAGTGAATTGAAAGACATTTCATTATTTTCAAGATCATTCTTTGCCACTATCTGGCCTCACTGATTGTATCAGACATAAGGGTGTTTACTATTAGGCCTCAATAATTGTGTCAGACCTAAGGGTGTTTAGTATTAGGCCACATTGTGCCAGACCTAATGGTGTTTACCATTTGGCCTCACTGTGTCAGACCAATGGGTGTTTACTATTTGGCCCCACTGTGTCAGACCTAAGAGTGTTTACTATTTGGTCTCATTGATTGTTTCAGACTTAAGGGTATTCACTATTTGACCTCAGAGGTTGAGTTAGACCAAAGGGTACTCATTATTTGGCCTCACCTATTGTGTCAGACCTAAGGGTGTTTACTATTAGGCCTCATAGATCAAGTCAGACTTAAGGGTGTTCACTATTAGGCCTCACAGATTGTGTCAGACCTAAGGGTATTTACAATTAGGTCTCACTGACTGTCAGACCTAACCACGTTTACTGTTTGGCCTCACGGACTGTATCAGACCTAAGTGTGTTTACTATTAGACCTCCTTGTGTCAGACCTACGGGTATTCACTATTTGGCCTCATTGTGTCAGACCGAAGGATGTTTACTATTAGGTCCCATAATTGTCAGACCAATGGGTGTTTATTACGATCTTGCTTGGCAATGCTTTAAAGGTTAGGAGAATGGGAATTCAAGGACCATAAAGATAGGCACATCTATTGTCAAAAGCTGGAAATCAAGCATTTTCAATACAAAGATGCATACCAAATCTGGCTGAAATAGAACAATCTTTGGTAATGTAATGCCATGGAAACAGAAGGGCAGACAATTAAGAGGCCATCAAGAAAATTCAATTCATTCAAAATGCCAGTCTAAGAACTGCATATCAAATGCCATGTGAATAGAAATTAGGAGGATGGGCAATAAGGGGCCATAATCCTTTAAATGATAATGCATACACAGCTGGAAAATT
The DNA here is from genome assembly GCA_016617855.1 of Megalonaias nervosa. Classification (NCBI taxonomy): domain Eukaryota; kingdom Metazoa; phylum Mollusca; class Bivalvia; order Unionida; family Unionidae; genus Megalonaias; species Megalonaias nervosa. The sequence continues at coordinate 49,616 of JAECUM010008729.1, read as the reverse complement.
GAACTCTTACGTCTTGTCAATACATGCAGCTGCACTCAATTTAGGTGAAATTCTAATGATTTCAAGTAATGTTCTCTTGCAAAAACCATATCAAAAATGGACAACAGGATGGACATAAATTCTATTCAACTCTGCCAACTTCAAGTTAGTCTCTAAATAATAACTATTGATTATACATGAGCCATATTACATATGCACCTTTTTTCAAACATCTTCAAATGTCATTTTCTCAACCATGGGAAAGTGAACACTTCCTGAATCTGGGAAGTTTAGTTTTATTTGCATTAATCTATATGTGCAATTACTGGTAATTTCATTCCATCAGTTTAGAAAAAGATAGCAGAAGATTTGATCAACTTTCTTGAAAATTGGCAAAAAAGTAGAATTGATAACCCAAGACAGCTCAGCACACTGGCTTTGAAAATAGTGAGAAATGGTCACAATGTTTCCTGGTCACATGGATACCAGCATTATCTAAGAGAAATTTGGCATCACTGCTTAATTTCTGGGATATGTTGGCATAAATTAAATTTTTTTGTTGATTGTAATACTGGGAAAATGTTTATACAATTCTGCTAAAAGAACAATTTTTATTCACAGTTTGTCAGGTCGAGGTTTTTTTTTATACAATATTTCACTGACATTGCTAAAACCAAATTAAGTTTAGGAAAATTTTAATATATTAAACTTTCAGAGCTCATGGTAAAGAGAAGTGATGAAAAACTTGTTTCAAGTAGAAGAACATAAAATTTATTCAGCCACTTGTATTGAGTTTCTGGAGACAAATATCAATGAACCAATTTATAATGCTGCAATCAATCTTTTCGTTTAATTTTAACCTTGCAACCTATTCAAGATAATTTCTGTGCTAATATATAGCATATTCTAGAGAAGTGCAAAACTACTTATTACTTTGCAACTAAAATATGAAAGACAGTGATAATATTGGTAAATTACTTATTACTTTGCAACTACAATATGAAAGACACTGTGATAATATTGGTAAATTTTATTTTACAATAATAGATCAAGTCACAGCGATCCCAATTCAGCACTATAAAGTTGTGTGAAAATACATGTTCAATAGAAGACAGTTAAATTTGGATTGAACATATAAAAATAACAACTTTTAAATGTTTTCAACAAGAAAAGAATTCAAAACAACCAAAAAACTTAAGTGATCGACCAATACACATAACAATTGATAAATCAGCAAAACAGCACAAGGACTCTGTGCATTGGTCTATGTGAAGTCAAATCACAGGTGCAAAATGATACTTGTGTAATAAATGCATGCCGTGTTCTGTAGCATGTCTAACGTGTCAGATACACACATAATGCAAAGTGCAGTCTTAAAAAAATGAACTCTGTCTGAGCTACATCATAATTTGTTTACTATCATACTGCTCATATCACTTCAAGTTAACTGATAAACCTGAGGATTTCATCAGAATTGAGCTTTCTTCATTAGAATAGCACTTACTTCAAGTATCAAGTCTTACACAAATACAATGGTCATAGTGGATTTATACAATTAACATGTGTAGGTAAGGAGTGTTTCATTTCTTTTACCATTTTTGGTCATGCATCATACATACCCAGCTGCAAACACAACAGATCCAGATCTACTCTTATATAATTCCCCCACTCGTCCATTCTGACAACCCTCAAATCTAACAGGGTCCACATCTTTTTTGCTCTTCTGTTGATTCAAAGAAAATAAAGTAGACCCCGTTTTGCTGGCACACTTTCAAAATGGCCAACAATATTTTAAAAAAATCAAGTGCTCCTTTACTATCTGTCTGAAGTTTCTTCAAAGAACAATTGTCTAAAAGTTCCACACAGTTAACATTGGTATTTTTAAAGCTGTCAAAGAAAAAGTTTTTCTTTTTTTAAAAATCAATTTTAATTTTTTTTATTGAAACATCTTGAATGTAATGAAAAAGGTTTTATGTAAAAAAATGAGAGCAGACAAATGATACCCAATTACAGATAAAAATGATCCATTCTTGTTTGGAGTTAGATATTTTGTAGTGGAAGCATCAGTAAATGATAAAAATTGCATTATTTCACATCGATATGTAATTTTAATAAGAAAATAGGCATTCAGATATTGAACTGTTATGGGTAAAACAACATAAAATTTATATGTTGTCAAGTGAAAAATATATTATTTCATACAGGATCATTATCCCAAGATCACGTTTTTTTTTTAGAAAAGCTAATGGAAAAATTCAGTAAAAAGAAATTACACAACATTTGCTGTGAAAAAAAGAAGTGAATTCCTGTATTTTCTTTAACAGAAGCTGCACTTTTATTATTATTTCTTGGCCATTCCTTTGTGACCTTATTCAATAACCATATCACATCACAGATCCTAAAAAGATTCTATTATGCAATTTATAAATATGATCTTTGTTGTTATGGTTAAATAATTTAATTGTGTAGGTATTGATACAAAATATAGTGATTGAACTAAAATTGATCACAAACAATGAATAAACACTCCTTCCTCGTTTACATGTAATACATATCTCTAAAGGTATACCGACATATAAAAAAAATATTTTTTGCAAGATGCTAACAGCAGCATATGCTCAATTCTTAAAATCATTGCCCTGTAATACCTATCATTCCTATATTGCTGCCTTGTGTTTAATATACAATGCTTCTTCATTTTTGAATTTCAATAGATTACAATATGCACTGTCAAGGTGAGACTATTCTTGTTTCCTCCAAAATCAAGGGAGATACTATAAATTTAGAATGTCTGCCACCATAAAGATGGGTTTGTAAGGAAAACTGCATCATATGCAGATGTCTCAGTGTCCTTTTCATCTATGGAAAATACCAAGCAACCTTTGGCCAACCAAGCCTAACTTGAAGCTCTCTGCTGTGAGGAAAGGAACCAACATGTCCCCATGCCTAGTGTGTCTCCATTTGAAATGCAAAAAAAATATGTAAACTAGACTTGACATCACCAGTTCCAATGGGACTTTAAAGCAATAATTATTATAATCATATTTATCCAATCTTGGACCTGACAATTTTCAAGAAAATAACCATTTTCTTCAATCAAATGGCGAAGAAAGAAAAAGAGCTTAAGATGCCTCCTCATTCACTTCATTCACAGCTCGGGACTGCTCTGAATCTTCATTAAATCTCTCGCTACGTGGCTTGCTTTCCTCAACTCTCAGCTTCTTGTCATCAATATGCAGATCTACAAGAGCCTCTAATGCTGCTTCCATTTTATCAGCCGTCTCAAACTGTAAGAATGCATGACCATTCGGGCCTCTCCAGATAACTCGTATAGGCTGGACTGAATTTTCCCTCACCTTAGCTTTGAATTCGCTGACACGAAGAGATCGAGGTAGTCCACCCACAAAAATGGTTGGTGGGCGTCGCTGTCTCCTCCTCCTTCTCTGGATTGGTCTCCTACGCCTATTATCATCAGCTTCATAGTTGTCTCCTTTGGCTCTGCGATCACTCTCGTCTTGATTACCATCTTTAGTCCCTTCAGTTTCGGATTCAGACCGATCATCTGTTCTCATTGGTCGCCTTCTGGGCCGGTCTCTACGGAACTGTCGTGGTCGGCGACGTCTGTACAAGTTTCTCTCCCTGTCTCCCCCATCACCATCCTCATTCTGGGAATTAAGTTGCTCCTCTCGTCTCTGTCTCATCTCTTCTCTCCTCTGATCTGCCAATTTCAGCTTTTCTTCCACACCTTCCTTCAAGGTCACATCGCGGCCAGCTTCGATATCCATTTCTCGCAGTGGACGCAAGATTGGGACCTGTCTAAACTTGCTGAAATCCAGAGCTGACCAGATGATTCCAGAAGGCTGCTTGCGGGTACGGTTGCACTTGATGACTTCAGTAGGCGTAAGGATGTAATCCACATGCACATCATGGTCCTTGATCAGGTGCTCTGGGATATCAAACACCTGACAACTATCCACAGTTGACACAACAACAGTATCCGGACTGATGGCTCCCATGGCACACATCATGGCATATTCAAGGTCAGCAAATCCTTCCCCTTTTCCAATCCTGAAACCTAATCGTAAAAAAAATAAAGAAGAAATAGGTTCATTTGTTTTTGACAGAATCATATGAAGAGCAAGTGGCAAAGCAAAAATGGCATGTTCAGTTCTTACTCTGCTGTACCAATGAAAGGATGAAGATTTGTCAAAAACACACCAGAATTAGGTATTTGTAAAACATGTTTCTATGAGCATCCCCGTTTTAACGTCAAAACCAAAGTTTGAACTTCTTGAGCTGGTCCCTAATGGTCAAAACTCAGCTGGGGGCAAAATTTATTCTTACAAACTGTATACATTATTACAGAGCAAGGATTTCAAGTTTTAAGTTAAGATGCAGGAGCGAATTCTCAAGGGAGGGGAAAGTAACCCAGGGCATCATCCAAGGGTCCAAGTCTGGCATTTGTTGCTACCTGGGTCATCACACATGTTGATTTTCTTAAAACTCTTGAGTACCCATACTCTCTATCTCCATTATTGAATCTATAAGCATGATCAAAATTCCTCAAGTAAAGGTGCAATCTATACCCATATTAACTGTCACTGACCCAAGTTTCATGTATCTAGATATTATGGTAGAAATAGGTCACAGTTATCAAACATGTAAAGAATATCTGCATCACAATATCCCAGTGCTTCTTTAAAAGCATGGTGACAAAATTACAGTAATTTGACAAGAGGGATTTCAATGGAATGCTACTTCTCGCCAGCAATTCTGCCCCCATGATGTATTTTTTAATGACTTTCAAACATTTACACATAAAACAATGCAAAATTACCAATACTACTGAAAGACTAAAAATCTAGGTCTCACTATAGCTAAAAAAAACCATGATACAAATTATTGTAGGTCCCTATGTAATAATCATTATAAAACCTGGCATTTGTTTTGATGACAGTTATTCATACTGATGAGTCTTCCAGGTGAGCATTCTGACTCTATGTCCTACAAGTCTACATTTTGCACCCCTTTTAGTGTGCTATTTTTTTCTGCTAAATGTTTAAGTCCACTCTGGCCAACTCTAATTGGCCATGGCAATTACTTTTGTGCTAAATACATTTCTATGTAATAAAGTTCAACTTGTAACATATCATCAATGGCTCCTTAAGCATTTCAGTTTAAAACGGAGTTAAAAAAATTTCCACTACTGGAGGTCAGTGTTGATTCCAAGATGTCTGCATGGTCAGCTGATCTCTCGTATCAGTTTAATTGGTCAGTTTTGGATCACAATGTGCCACTATTTTGTACTATAATATATATCAGATACATAATTTATTTCAAATAAACTTAATATCTCAACAGTATTTGTTCTTATTGGTTTTACATAATACTGTTACTCTAAGCCATGCAAGTTCAGGCATCACATAAAAAAAAAAATGCTCACAAACTACAGAAAAAACCAAATAAAAACAGTAAAATGCTTAAAGTACAAAATTCCGATTTTTATAGTAAACCAAACTCCCACACTACTTAATATCAAGACCTTTCAATTGTAACACTGTCATGGGACATATCTTCGGACAAAAAGGTTGCCACCACTAGTTGCCTCTTATGACATGATGGAAGATTTATCAGATGTATTCTGAAGGCTGCCGGGACAGAAAATCCTGTGACAAAATACTAATAACTGGCCTCTATTACTGTTTTTACTGGGCACTGCAACTTTTAAATACAGGTTTTTAATTGAAGATTTAGGTTACAAATATTCTGGCTCATTTTAAAAGAAAGTAAATGTACAGATAAATTGCATTAATGAGAAGATGACATTTATTTTATTTTCACATCAGATGAAAGCACAGATTTCTTCTGTCCACAATTGTATAGAGAAACAAAGTTACACAATGGACAAGCAACTCATGACAAGTGTCTTATCCTCACCAATTTCATCCTAGTCCTATTATTGCCTGGCATACAATAATATGAATTTCTCAAATTCGGAGACTACACCAGAACACCATCTCTACCTTTTTACAAGAAGTTATAGCAAAAACAGACTGAAAAGAAAATTAGCGCAATGGAATTTAATAAAAAAGTTAAAACAATTTTGTTTCTGTATCATTTTAATTGAGGTTTATCACTTACTAACCTACAGTTCAAGCCGCATTATCAGAATCATCAATTACAAAACTGCTGGTGTCGGCAATGTACAAAATTAACCAAGGCAATAATAACCTCAGATGGCAACTAATATCCATTAAAAAAAATAAAATGGCTGGACATCATCACATTCATGACTTCATGTCTCCCGAGTTGCAATGCAAAGTCACTGACGGCTGCTAGTCTAACATTTCTGAGGATGAAGTAATGACAAACGATAGTACATTTCTGGAGTAAAAATATTTTTTGGAAACACAGTTTGGTACAGTAAAAACTGTCTTGAGCGACCTCTGCTATGAGCTACCACCTGTCATGTACGACCACAATCGTAATGCACGGATCGATTTTATTATATAAACGCTCTGCTATGAGCAACCACCTGCTGAACGCGACCGCGATATCTTGGCAAAATGTGCATTTCGACACTGCTATGAACGACCGCATCGCAAAAAACGAGGATAAACTCCACCAACCTTTGTTTAATCCCTGGAAGAACGACCGCTCATACCGTTCCAAATATAAAAAAAAAATATAAAAAAAATAGGCTGGCTACTGATCTCCGATTTTTTTTTGCTAGGCTTGTAGTGTTTTATAGTTTCTGTCGTAAACCAGACTAAAGTATATGGAGATTATTTCCTAGTATGGTTCCCTGCTTCGTGTGCTCCTTGTGTTGTTCTCCGTTATTCGTATAAGGGTGAGGAAATCAGAAAGCATACAAAGCAGGGAACCAGACTAATTATTCCCGTAATTAACCTGCTTCCCGGCCTTTGTAGGACCTGGCATCTCTATGACGACTGTATCGCGAGAACTGACAGACACCAGTGACCTTTATGTAATAAATTATTACAACAACCGCTTGATTAGTATCGATTGTTCTGATCAAAAACAAAATATCAAAAGAATATTTAACAAAGAATTGTTGCTACCGGTGATAGATGCTAGAGTCCGTAAACCAGGCTAATGTACATGTCATGAAATGCCGCTGAAGGGTCAAAGTTGACGTAGTGGTCGTGTATTTTGTTTGTCTCGAGTTAATCGGTATTGCCGAGGGTGAATAAGGTCATTGTCTATTAAACCAGCAAGAGAGAATCTTTTGCGGGATTCGATTGATAGTGCTCAAGACTTGTGATTTTTGTTCCCCCCCCTCCACACCAATGGCAAGTGATGACATCCCAATCACAAAGCTGTCATCTATTCAAGTTGGTGCGACCGGGTTACACACTTTGCTTATAGAGTTAATCCCTGTATGTTATCTTTGAATGAAGCTGTTGACTTTTGTCACTGAGTAAATGGTCCTGTTTCTGGATGAGATAATTGTTTCTTTTTATTTCATTAATTGTTAGATATGCAATGCACATGTATAGATTTTTCATATTTTCCCACAGCCACCGTCTTTACGTTTGATGCTACAACTGAGCACTAATAATTTTAACACCTAGAATTTTAATAACAATGGACAAACCTCCAACAAAAAAGAGACAAATTTTAAGGCTGGAGAAAATAATTATTGTAATTGAAAGAAGTGAAAAAGTGCAGACCACTCGCAAAAAAGCAGTTTAAATGTCGGTAAAACAAATTTAGGTTGCTATAAAGGAAAACGAGTAATTCAGAAATGATTTCATATGCTAAAATATGTGGTCTTCAAATGTAAATGTGATTTCATGTTTAATGATAGAAGTATATCTTTATTACAATATAATTTTGTTTTTAGATGAATGCATACAATATTTTAGCAACAACTATTAATAAAGAATAGAATATATGTACAGTGATTGTGGTTATTTTTCTTGAAATTGTTCTGAAACTGGACCTTGGAAACTGGTATTTTTGTACAAACCTGCTATGAAAGACCACCTGTCTTAAGAGACCGCTTTTTGTTGGCAGAAGGGGCGGTCTCTCATAACAGGTTTTACTGTACTTACTGAATTTTCAAGTTTCTACAAGAAAATAATTCATGAAAAACCAGGTATTTTTTAACATAGATTTCTTGAGTTAAAAACTTTTGGACACAAGTCTGGCACTTATTTAATGAATTATTAGTTTACATTAAAAAAATTCAGAAAAAATGGTAATTTTTAAAAAGTTAAATGCAAGTAGACGAGTGAACACAAATTAAATGAGAGTATGATCTGGAATGGAGAATTCCTTAGTGCCTATTTTTTTCCCCCAGGTGGACCAGGTCGTCAATCAATCTATATTTTCATGGATTACTTGAGCACCGGAGAAAACATTACAATAATGCAAAGTTTCAAAAGGATAGAGGAGAGTGAAAGCAAAGTTAAGGTAGAAAAACTGCCAAAATCTAATTAGATCTTTTAAAAACAAATCTTACATTTATTAATATCAAGTATTTTACTTTGGCCATTTAAGTTTTGTCCCCCCCCCCCTTCCAAGATTCTGGAGGAAACGGGGTCAAAGTGTCCTCTACCCTTGGAATCCAAGGTACAGAACTGATACTGTGGTCCTACCAGTTGAGCATTTCAGGTCATTGGTTTGAACAGATTGAACTGCTGATGTCAATCAGGTACACTTTGTTAATTATTAATTAAAAAGTCCATACACATAATTATCATGGCGAAAACACTGGTATTAGTTAATCTCCAGTTTTCTATAGAATGAGATGTCAGCAAATTTGGGTAGTTAAGTGGCCATCCCACCTGCATATTTCACCTCCATGTTATGGGTTTAAAGCCATTCTTTTCAGCTCAAGATAGGCTATACACGGTGGCAGGTATATTTGGTGGAGGAAAAACCCATGGTTGCATTTGATTTAATCTTTTTCCATTAAGGATAATAGGAAAATTGTAGCATTAATTGGAAGAGTGGAAAGATCTTAATGATACAAACCCATTTAACAATTTTATAGAAACTGCATGAGAAATCTAGTCTCTAGGTTTAGACAGGTTAACATGCTTGCCCAATCAAGTGCAAGGAACCTCATTAATATTGAGATATGCTTGAAATTTGATCAAGCTCTGATAAAATATATAGCTTCAACAGTGGCAACAAGATAAGCTTAACCAATCCAAGATCACACTGACAATACGAATTGATCATGTTCATTGCTTACTAACAAATTTCTCCAAGATCTCAATGATATTAGCATATACCCCAACTCTGATCACAACTGAATCAAAAATATGACCTCTAGAGTGGTAACAAGCATACCCAACCAGATGCAAGATCACAATGTTAGGATGCATGGATCTCACTCATTATCCAATCCAAAATCTTAATGATAAAAGCATATATTATGAATTTGATGAAAATTTTTTCTGATATATGCCTTCAGCACTGCTGAAAAGTTAATTAATCGGATGCAAGTTTATAAAGATTAATATGCATGGATCTTGCTCATTATTGAACTCGTCTGAGATTTGATGATGTAAACCAGTCCTATATTCCATGCTTGAATAAAGTCCAATTAGAAGCACGACCTATAGAACAGTAACAAGCAATTTCTCACGAACTGCTGCAAGACTCATGTTTCACTAAACACAACATTCACTGAGCCATACTATAAATTTACTTGGCCTTGCAACCAGCTAAGGTAAAAATGAAATGAACCAACTTGCAACACAGAACAGAATGACCCAATTTAGAATCTTAATTTTAACGCCTAACAAGAGGCTCTCATATTTTTAAAAGCTGGGTTTCTTTGTGTGTGCAGTGTTTGAACTTTTAATGTAGCTTTAAAAAATTTTCAGTCCTATCGCTACGATGTCTGCAGTGTGACAGTTTATAATGATGTTTAGCACTTGGGCATCACGCCGCAGACATATAACATGATGTCCCACCGAGTCACATTATCCTGATACCAGGCCGACCAGTCCTAACACTAACCTCTTAATGCTGAGTGCAAAGTGGGGCAGCTGCTAGTACCATTTTTATACGTCTTTGGTATGACTCGGCCAGGGTTCGAACCCACGACCTCCAGCATTCGAGGTGGACGCTCTAACCAATAGGCCAGCAGAGCGGTCTTAACCTGAAGGAAAAAACTTCAACACTGGACCTAATACAATACCTTAATCCACGGCAAGGTTACCCAGGCAGACACATGAGCATGCACATGGATGTGAAAATGATAATGCTGAGCTGCCGCCAAGGCAACTGGAAAAAAATGGATGTTAACAAGTCAATTTAACAAGAACCATATCTGTTTATGTTGAACATGTGTATCAAACTCCAAATGAAGAGTCAGATTTGCAACCACCTACTGCATCAGCATATTTGGTTTAAATGCTGTGGGATCTATTAATGATGTCAAGCAAAATCTTCATAAATGGCATACTATGTGACGGAAAATCTGGTTCTATACAGTTCACAAATTCATAGCTGCCAACCCTCCAAGCTCGCAATTAGTGAAAATAGGGATAAAAATTCGTGAATTTCAACAAGAATTCGTGAAGCGATCTTCGAGTTCCGAATATTTGTCAGAACAAATGTTTAGCATGGGATCCAGCTGATAAACGTAGATAGTGTTCAACAAGAAAACTCACAATGTTTTAGCATTGTTAGCTTGCAGGTCTTCCATTAATGGCTTAAAATATTCAAGAGCTAAAATCTGCTGGAATTCTTAATTTTCCCAACCTCTATATGCTTATTGCTACCAATGTGCTTCCTCACATCGTCTCTGCCACCATGCCCAACACTAAAATTTGTGGCACACTGTGTGCAAAAAGCATGATATATATCGGTGTTTGAAGGCTGAATGCACGGCCAATTTTTGGTATATTCTAACTTCAGTTTTTGTGCAATACATTTCTTTTTCCTTGGTGGTGAAGACATGTTCAACATTGATGCTGAACGGTAATTCAAATCCGTGATGGCCGCACATGTGCAGAGCAAAATTCCGGTTAGGCCCCAGTTTCTCTCAAAAGCATTTGTAAAACTACTCTAATACATATAGATTAAAATACGCAAAAATGCTTGCTACCGGGCCAACTGTATTGATCAGCTATAGTTTTACTAATATCGTGGCCAGCAATTCCAGACTGTTTTGGCAACAGCCGATATCACGACTATCACTTCATGGGAAATCGGTTATTTTATTAAAGATTTAAAATAATTGAGAATTGGGGAATTCGTGATTTTTTTGCATGCGACGTGAATTGCTGAAAAAGTTGTGAAATTCATGCCAAAATCATGAGGGTTGGCAGCTATGCAAATTAGTAGAGTTTTATGTACATACCGTAGACACTGACTGGTGATCCAGTATTTAATGTGGAACAGTCTAATAGCATGCCACAATATAACAATTTGCAACCATTAAAACCGATCATCGACACCGATAATCCAGACCTGCCAACTAAATGAAAACTGAATCCAGGACAAGGTTTCTTGGGTTGAACAATGACGCCATAAGTATTGTCTTTCGAACTGGACTGAATGAAAGGAAAATTCCTCATTATATTCCTTTCCATGGTCAATTTTATGTTTAAACTTAATCTAAGGCAAATATTTGTTGTGCAAATTATGTTTTGTTTTTTTTATTAAAAACTTTATCCATTATAATAAAATGAACACAGAGCACACCAAATACATTTCAACTTCATAATGGTGGCTGTTGATAATGGAAATGAGGAATATCCAATGGATTTGACGGAATAAAAGAATCTGACCCCAAAAAGAGAAAATTGCTCATTGAACATGGAATTCAGACAGGTGGTGGGTTACATTTCAACCAGCTACATGTACACTAAGTCTGGAGATGTGTGCATATAAGGACATATAGATAACCATCTTTGTGAATTGGTCTGCTAGCCTTTCCATATATTTGTTCACCTTTTCTTTGGTAAAAAAAAAAAAAAAGGAGGGGTGGAGATCTCTAAAAGACATTTTAACCTAATAAGAACAAAAATGTTTGGTATTAACTTGGTCTTCTGCATTGAAGAAATTCTTCTGCATTTCATTATGCTTTGAGCCAATTTAACATTGGGATTGGCATTTTCTTAGGCCCACAAGGCTCCCTTGAAAAACCTGATGTCTCTTAAAATGCTGAATAGTAACCTTTGATCTGATAATTCACCAGAACACTGATTAACTTGGGTACCTCAAAATTTTTTGGGTTTGGAACATGCCATTGTGGTGTATGTGTGGATTACCATTTCTTGAAACTGCCACTGATCCAATTACAACAACATCAACTTCCACCTTGTCCATAAGCCCAGTCGGTACACTATACTCTCTCAGCCCCTACAACAATCAAGCATAAACAAGTGTCTTACCTAATATGGCGTGCAAAAGAAAATCTGTACACATTATACAAAAATACATATGAAATTTAATTCTTCTAACTCAAGTGTTTGTGCTTTTATATCCTGAATCGTGTTATGAAATGATTTTTTAAAAATATAAATATAAAAAAGCTAAAGGTCAAAAATGCGTCCACAAACTTTTGTAATTTCTCGATCACCACATCTTCTACATATGGACAGAAATATGCCTGCAAAATTCAGTCTCTAATTGCAGTTGCTTTTGTGTAATCCTGCTAAAACTCTTCTCAGGATGGCCGTAGAGAGATGATCAATCAAGATAACTGCTGTAAATAGTGGTGGCGTGATAAACAGTATATCACAGCGATTAAAGTGGTAATTGTAAGTGCATGGTGAATACTGAAGAAAAACAAATGGTCAAAGTTAAAAAGATATGAAAATTTCATATGTAATATAAACTACATCAATGCGCCATCCACTCTTGTCCATTTACCAAAGTATAATTAGTCAAAACGTATTGTGGAGCAGCCATGGTATTTGAGTTTGTATAAAGTTGAATTCATAATCCAAGGGTTGCATGCCCAATCCCAGCCCAGGTTAGCTGCCTTGGATTGTCAATGAAAAAGGCAACTAACCCCCATGTCTTCAGCAGAATAATAATAATAATAATAATAATAATAATGTGGCATTTGTACAGCGCCTAATTTTTAGAAGCTCTAAGCACTTTACAATATTAGACATCACATAAAAAAAATGTACAATAATAATATTAGAAAAACAAACATCATGAAATTGCAAAACAAAAACATACTGGCAATAATTAAGGAAGTAAACATTATTTAGTCTTAAAGTCTGTTCTTGTAGTTGAAATAGGTGAATAATATATAGCCAATAATGTGCTGAAAGTACTATTAAAACCAATTTACCAACCAAACAAATGCAGTACTAGATTAAGAGGAAAACTACTCAATTACAAAACAACCCAGGTGCTTCTGTAGGATAAGGTAATGTTGCAAAAATGGATTTCATGACCAGCACTTGGTCAAATATGGCCCTGTGCCATTCTGAAATATTACTGGGCTTTATCGTAACTGTGCTGGTCATGAAACAGTCCCTAAATGGAATTACTGTTGTAAAGAAAGTTCTGCCACACAAAAACTTTGTGCAGAGTAGTTACTTTTACCTGAGAGGTTGAGCATCGTCTAAGAGTTTCTTTGTTGCTGCCTTTAGGTGGGATCATCTTGTTGAAAAGTCCTTCTCTAAGCCTGGGAGTGGGCACTAGCAGAGTCTTATTTGCCTACAGAGTACAACAGATAATAATTATTTCAGCAATTTTCCAGCTGGAAAAGGAGAGATACTATTCAGAAATATGCCCTATGTCACAAGATAAATGAATAAACTTAATTTTCACATATTACCTTTTATAATGTAAAACTTATTTTTGATGTCTTGTTCCATTTTTGTGCCTCCCGACACTTAAAAGTGATATGGGATCCCTGTCAGATGACCTCCAGATACTCACTGTATCAACAGATCGACTAAAATTGAACACTAAGGTCAAATGAATGAGAGTATAAAGGGCATACAAGAAAGTGTCCCCCAAAATATGTCAAAACCTGAAATACCATCAAACAGATGACCACAATAGTCCTTCCATATTTCAGTAGCAAAACTAGGTGCATATAGGGGTGATGAATTATGTTGTTGTTGTTGTTGTTGTTGTAGGGTTTAACGCCATTTTTCAGCACACAATAGGCTATACATGGCGGCCAGTATTAACAGTGGAGGAAGAACCCAGGAAAACCCTGGAAAGAACCAAGATCCGCGAGAAGCTACTGGCAGGCTTTCTTACATACCCACATTGGCAGAATCCGAGACTTGAACCAACGCAGACAGAGGTGAGATGGCAGTGATCCGTAACGAAGAGCGCTTTAGACCACTTGGCCACTCGGGGCCCCGGTGATGAATTAAAGCAATACTTATGACAAAATTTATTCCACTATGGCTATGTGATATAATGAGCACTACTATGTTTACACTACACAGTGTTGTTTCTGCCTTTTTTGTTTTCTTTTTTACTATCTCTTCTTTTCTCTATGAATCATTTCTATATAAGATAAAGATTTTTTTGGTCAATATGCTTTAATATCCATCCAAAATTCACAAGAAAATCTGTCAAAATACATTTGACTGTCAGTAAGCATGCAGAAAAAAAGTAATAATGACCTTCACAAATTTAAAAAATTGGTGTAATAGCCCAATACCCACATTTCACAGTATATGAAAATATACAATGACTTCTAAATGCAAATCTACAGGATGGTTGCAGTGGCTTTATAATAAGACATGATTACAGTGCCATTGTTAATTCCAAACACACACCTTAGACTGTAGAATTCCATAAAAATGTCTTGGAATTTTAAACTTAAAACATGGTGGCACATTGTTTTCTTCCATGTGAAAGGTTTACATGGTTTCAGCAGTCTAATCCATCTTTTGAGGAATTTCATGCATGGAACAACTTTGAGAGTGCCTCACAATCAAAACTGCGACTTCCAACATCTACCCAGTTTAGTTGTTAGCATGTGTATTTTTGTTTGTTTTTGGTTGGTATTTGTTTAGTCATGCATACAATAATCTCATTATCTGGATTAATTTAATTCCATGATTGTTTCTGAAGACACCTGTATAACTTCCACGATGTCCAGGGTCTCTTCTAGGATACGTGATTGCAGCAGACCTGCCAACCCTAAAGAGACATTCTCAGCAAGTCATTCGAAATTTTTTAGTAAGTTGGACCAATTTTCAGTAACGTGTAAAAACTATTAAGTACTGGCAACAAGTAAAATTTTAATAACTCTTACAGTTTATATCCATGTTGTAACTTACGACATATAGCTACTGATGTGACTGGTACATGGTACTTTTGCACTTTCTAAGAAACGTCTGGTCAAACTCTATTTTGAAGCATTCTCCCCCTTCACTTTCATGACTAGTATTGCTTCCATGGTATCAACTGACATAGATGATCTGGATTTTTGAGTGTTTTTTTGCAACAAATGAGAACACCCTCTCACAACCTGCATTTGAATGAGGAACAATAAGTACATTCTTCATGATGCTGGACAACAATTTGTATTTGAACTGGCCATTAGCATCCTTGAGTTTACTAATAAGATCCCATTGCTTGTCAACTCGTTTAGTGTTTAAGATCTCAGGATTCAATTCATCTACTTGGTAATTCAAAAACTCTGCTTCCATGTTGTCTCGCCAGTTGGTTTCTTTGGGTTCCATACACATAAATCTTGATGGGAAATACATCACACTGCTAAAATCACTCATCATCCTTTTTGACACATCAGCAACTGCACTGTGTTTCAGAAGTTCATTATTAAGGGAAACCTCTTAACAATGTAATCACAAACAGTTGTGTAATAGTCTCTTACATCTTTATAGAACCGACAAAGGCTACTTTCATTCAGCTTCCTTTCAGCCAAGTATTTTCTTGTTTCTGAACCTACTGTAAGTGTATCATCTGACTTTTGTTTCTTACAGTCATAATAATCGATATCAGTAAGATCCTTGGCTTGTGAAGTTTCTGTAGCCTTTACAAATCTGGTCAGCAATTGTTTTAATAATTCAAGCACGTTTTCTCTAAGTTTGTGGATCATAGGCTCCTCCTGTTGCATGAATAAGTTGTACTTGTTAAATAATGGAATTATATGGTCTAGAAATAAGCAATAAATCTTCACCCTCCGGGACTGCAAAGCATTACACACACTCATAGCCTTTTCCTCTCTGTAACTGATTTTTGTACTGTCTTTCCAGTCATTTCTAACCAATGGTGTCTGACATCTAGACAGCCTTTTTATCTATTTCTGTGATGTAGCTTTCTCTAAGAAACCTGTCTTGGGTTTTATTTTCTCTTTCTTTCCTGCTGAGGCAGACTTGAGGGTAGTACTAGCCTGACTTCTAGATTTATCACAGCTCAAAGCTTTACTGCATGTACCTGCACTGTCATTATTTCCTTCTTTATTACTAGATACATGTGGAACTTTATCCTTGGAACAAGACACCTTCTTTGACATCCTACTTTTGGCTTTAGCTCTTTTGCCTTTAATCTCTTGTTTCTTGACCTAAATATATTTGTAAGGGTTCCCACTGTTCCAACAGTCTCTTTATACATTCACCAAGAGACAACCATCTTGTTATACAATCCTTCAATATTTTTCTCTGCTCTTTCCCACAAAGAGTCTGAAGATCTTTCAGTTCCATTTGTCTATTCACACTTTTATCCAAATAATAATAATAATAATAATAATGAGGACTTTGTATAGCGCCTAATCTTTAGAAGCTCTAAGCGCTTTACAACATTTGACAACACTTAAAAAACATATATATATGATATGATTACAAAATTAAAAACAAACACCACGAAAGTAGAAACAGAAAATATGCTGTAAATATTTAAGGCAAGGATACATTATTAAGTCTTTAAGTCTGTTCTTGCAGTTGAAATAGGTGAGTTTTAAGAGCGCTCTTGAATGAGATCACTGTGTTTTTGTGTCTAAGTGCAGTGGGCAATTCGTTCCACGTTGCTGGGCCCTGGTATGCAAAAGAGCTTGTCCATATGATTTCATTTTCATAGTGGGAATAATGAGAATACGAGTGTCAGAAGAGGAGCATAAGTATCTTGCTGGTGTGTACACATGGGTGAGGTCAGATAGGTATGTTGGACTGGAGCCCGTCAGTGAAACGTAGCACAGAGAACAAATTTGTGTTTAATTCTGGATCGAATGGATAGCCAGTGTAGGGTACAGAGCAGGGGGGAGGCGTGCTCTGATCGTGGTACTCTAAGGATGATCCGAGAAGCTGTGTTTTGAACTTTTTGAAGTTTCTGGAGTAGATATTGAGGCGAACCAGACAGAATTGAGTTACAATAGTCCAGTCTTGAAAGTACTAAGGAACACACAAGTGTTTTAGTGGCATCAACTGAAAGATACTTGCGAATGGAGCTGATTCGTCTCAGCTCAAGATATGCAACCTTGCATATGTTCATGACATGTTGGTGCAACGAGAGAGTACTGTCGAGAGTGACACCGAGGTTTCGTACTGACTGTGTGAATTTAATGTTGGTGTTGCTGATATTTATTGTCTGAGGTAAATGATGTGAATGAGAAAGTCTTTGTGTTGTAATCAGGATGGCTTCAGTTTTATCATCATTCATCTGCAGCTTGTTACATGTCATCCATGATTTCATATCGGAAATGCACCTCTCTGTGCCTTGGATGGTAGCTTCAACTTCAGCTGGATGGCTAGATTTGTATATTTGGGTGTCATCAGCATACAATTGGTGAGACACTGGATGATGATCTATGACACTTGAGAGTGGCTGAGTGTATAGAATGAAAAGAACAGGTCCAAGAACAGACCCCTGTGGAACACCACAGCATAGATCAACTGGGCTGGAGAGTTTTCCATTTGCAGACACAATTTGTGTCCCGTTGACCAAGTAGGTCTTGAACCATAGTAAGGCTGTATCATGAATGCCAAATACATGCTGGAGACGGTGAAGTAATATATCATGGTCTAAAGTGTCAAATGCTGCAGACAAGTCAAGGAGAGTGAGGACTGTAACCTTTCCGCCATCCAAAGCAGAGAGAAGGTCACTGACTACTTTCAGAAGAGTAGTTTCAGTACTGTGGCAAGGGCGACATGCAGACTGTACATTGCTAAAAAGACTGTTTGAATTCAGATGAGATACAAGTTGGGATAGAACAACTTTTTCTAAGATTTTTGACATGAATGGGAGATTAGAAACTGGGCGGTAGTTCTTTAAATCATTATGGTAGAGTGTTGGTTTCTTCAGCAGAGGCTTTACAATGGCAGTTTTGTAAAATGATGGGAATTCCCCAGATGAGAGAGAGGTATTAATAACATCAGTTAGTGAAGGCAGTATTGGATCCAAGCACTCTAGCAGCAGTGACGTCGGAATCGGATCCAGTTCACATGACTTTGGTGCACTCTTCATCACGATTGTATGTACTAAATCCATAGAGACAGGTTCAAATGCTGCTAACGGTTGCCGCTGAAATTCTGTATCGCAACTGTATGGTGACGACATGCCAACTGAAATTGTGTTGTCAAGTTTATCTCTGATGGTTTGTACTTTGTCACGGAAGAATTTGCAAACAGGTCCGGAAGGTCGACTAGAGAGAAGGTAGCTGAAGTGGTGTACATTTGTTCCTTGACATCAGCTTGTTAGTAATCTCAAATAGCTCTTTGCAGCTGGAACTTTCCATGATTTTAGTACTGTAGTGGGCTGATTTAGCTGCATGGACTATGTTTGTGACATTCTTCTTAGCGGCATCATAGATCTGCTTATGAATAGTGAGTCTGGTGGAAAGCCAAAGCCTCTCAGCTTTACGGCGGTCTCTTTTAGCAGTGCGAAGCTGGTCCCTAACACTGCTATACCACGGAGAACACTTCTGAATTGCTACTCTGCACTTGGTTGCTGAGGCATGTTTGTCGAGCAATGAACGCAGGCAGTTATCAAGTTGTTCTGCTGTAGTGGGTAAGCTAGTTGTTAGGTTTGCTTGGATGTCATGCATTAGTTTGGTTCTGTTTCCAAATATCCAAATAATAGGATATGTCCACTAATAAGTCATCAACATATCAGCCCCTCTTTTAGCTGCTAAATGTATCAAATGGCATGAACATCCACTCAGATACACTGAGAGATTCACCATAGTTATACGTCCAAATACACCTTATTGCAACCTGTCATCACTGAAGCATTATCTGATTCAAAGGCAATACAGTTATTCCAACTTACGTTTTCTCTTTTTCAAATCCTCATCCAATAATGTGAAAATATTTTCCCCAGTAGAGGCTCCATCACATGTTGGAACTGACAAAAGTGTTTCAGTTACAACCCCATCTGTGTTATCAAAATATCTAACAACAACTGGGTACAGCTTCTCAGAATCATTGCTACCATCAGTTGCTATACTGAAAGGTTGGGATGAAATATTGTTAACAATGCCTTCCTGTATTGACTTGCACTGTTGTAATACAATAGCAGTAGTTTTTGTTCTGCCACACTGGTAACTATTTGTTACTGATGATCTGGGAAACATGCACTAGAATAGTTTAGAAGCATGGTCAGATGCAGCAATTGCAACATTATGCTCAACCAAAAAGTTTGCAAAAATGACCAACTAATTAAAAATCAATTAAAAACCAACCACTCAGAATTTGTTTTTAATCAGAATAAGATTATGTTCAACCAATGGGTCCATATAAACAGTGTTGCACTCTACAAGGATATTTCTATGTGAAAAAACTTCACCTTCAATACAACTGTTAAAAATCCATTCAGTTCAATTTACTATACAATACAACCATGTAAGGAAAATACAAACAGATAAAGTGAAACAGTCTTGTAAATAACTTACCTCCATCGTGAGAAAGCGAGCATGTTGCTGTGGTTTATCAGGATTGATCTTGATAACTTTGGCCTTTTTAAACTCCTCTAATGTTGTCAACTTGTCTCCAGCTAATACCGAATCCTGAAAGGAAATTAAAATAAAAACAAAGAATTAGATGACCAATTTATTAATTAATATGGTTGAAAGCGACAAATTTACAGTTGTAACATTTTTAAAACAGGTGTTTAATAAATTACATGCCAAATTTGTGTGTTATTATGTGTGTGCAGGTGTATGCAAGTGTGGATGTACATGTACTTCAAGATCAATTTTTGGGGCCCCAGAAGGCTGAGTGATCTAAGGTTCTCACCTTTACCAATCACATTTCACCTCTATCTGCTAGGGTTTCAGCAGTTTTCTTAGCCAACATGGGTATGTGAGAAAACTTGCCAGAAGCTTCCTGTAGATCACTGGTTCTTCCCAGGCTTTTTCTCCTCTACTGAAAAAATGGGTATGTGAGAAAACTTGCCAGAAGTTTCCTGTAGGTCAATGGTTCTTCCCAAATTTCTCCTCTACTTAAAAAATGGTGTTAAACCCCACAAGACTAAAACATCACTTTTCATTTTCATGTTTCACTGAAGAAGAAATTTATCACCCATACACATTTTTTGCCAATTAATTTCAGTTTACATACATTAATGCATGAATCTATATCACTTTAAATGTCAAAGTTTTGACTTTCAAGGGTGTTGAATCTTTTGTAATTTGCATTTTGTAAATAATGTAACAGCTAGCATTAACACGAGTCCATCAAAGGGACAGACACTCTCCTAGCTGAAAAGAATTTCCAGGAATTATAGACCATTTCTTACTTTTAACTGCCGAGTGCTGAAATCATATCTGATGATGACATCCTTCAGCAATAAGATGATCTGTAAATTCGATGCTGTGGTGGACATATTGGATGTCAAATTGCCACCATTTTCCTTTAGAACTAACAAAACCCATGTTGATATAACTTCCATTTTGGAGGAATGATGATAACAAGAAAGGGCTCCTGCCACAAATTTAGAAAAAGCTTTAAGACCTTTTCCAGACCAAAAAATAAAAATTTTCACACCTGTGCAGCTGACATGATGCGTGAGTCTTTAGTTTGGAAGGCATTATCCAGGCTTTTAAGTCATCAGTTTCTTCCCACAAGGGTTATAAACACAATGTCCAGGCATTCTTTAAATATCAGGTCCACACAGGCACACAAAAAGATTGGTCCATGAATGTCAAATCAAATAAAATCCAATGACACAAAAATGAATATTCACAAGCAGAACACAATACTTAATGAAATAATCCATGAAACAGGGTCAATACAGATCAGGAGAGCTGAAATTCAATGACTTTTCAATGACTAGTTTTCAGTGACTACTCATGGTATCAAGTGTTCTGCTTCAGTTGCTAATTTAAATACAAGAAACAAATACAAAACCAATACAGAAATAAATGTAATATAAAAGGGAAATGATATTTAAAACGAAAGTCATTGTAACCCAGATATTAACAATTGCTCTTTAGCGTCTATACTTTCTTCTCCCAATGCAACTCCAGTGCTTTCACTTCAGAGATCCTGCAGGATTTTATCTAAGGGGGTGGGGAGGAGGAGAGGGTAGAACAAAAAGGAGGGAGAGGAGGAAATGGCCATAATTTACTATATACCTAATACTACAATATCCATCAATCTTTCTTCCAGCTACACTCTGTTACAGTCCTAATGAAATCAAAATCTTTAAAAGATGTTACCTCTAGTTGTATATGCATTAATCTGTTGCTTTTTCTGAGCTTAATCTGTTCCTCACCAGCGTATGAATATTGTTCTATGCTGAGATGCCCCTGCTAATGGGGTATATACATAGCTAGTTTAGCCAGATGGAACAAGTTTGGAAACTGTTACTCATGTTTACCATGTACTGCTCTGCTTATGTTTCACTTTCTCAAATCACTTGTTCTGATAGTGGTATTTTTATCAAATAAATATATTTACTTCATGATTTTATTTTTAAATTATTTATTAAATTAATCTGAACCCTTATGAGGATATATGTAACTATGCTCAAGGTAATTGGAATGACGTATTTTTCAGGAGAACTGTTAACATTTTTGGATTTACCCTCATTATTACATATTTATGTTTTTGTTTTCTTTTTCCACTCATATACCTTAAGATATTATGCCAAAAGCTGATTAAAAATTGATATCACAATTTTCTGGACTTTGGGCAATTTGCAAACATGTTAAAAACATGAACACTTTTTAAAGTACATTAAATTAAATTAATGTGTAATATCTCTACACTTCTTCAAGTGAATTCAGAAGACCGTGGAAACATATCCCCATATTATTCCTATCTAGGTTAATCTGGTGGTAAATCATCCCCAATTGTACATTAGAATTCACCCTGCAATGGTTTACTAAAAAAAAATATAATCCATGCGAATCAAAGAATATAAATCCGTGTTACTATTCATTTTTTAAATTGCACTCGTTCTTCTACCTGTAAGCTGAGTAGTACATAAAATATCCAGGCAATACATTAAAACACTCCTCAAGAACAAGATGGAGTTAATCCATGTTTGTAAGTCCAGAAATTTTTGCTAACAATCACCAAATGAATAGTCCAGAAGTTAACACCTCTTATGCTGGTGATCGGACCTATTAAAATTACATATCTAGTGTTTAAAAAGTTATGAATTTGTTATATGGTGTGCCAATTTGAGCCAAAAAGCTGACATCTGCAGTGTAACATATTTTCAAGCTTTCAAAATGACGTCAGTTCCAGTTCTGATTACATGCATGACCCATTCAGTTCAAAGCTCAATTTCAGTAAAACTGCATCAGCTAAAATTCTCACTTTTAGCACTTTCCTAGCTCCAATAATTTTATGTAATTCATAGCTTTAAAATAAATTGCAATCACTATCATCAGTCAGTAAGCCTATTTGCCAACTGAATCATCTAACATGAACTGCGCTAGGATTGGGCCTTTAGGATTGTCTAGGTAGTCCATATTTTAAATGTGCATTTGTAAAACTGCCTTGATGCATGGTTCGAAGAATGACAGAATGTCTTATCCAGACCCCAATGTGACAATTAAACTTAGTGAAGGGAAAGAGTGTTAATGACATCATGTGAAAGGAACGACGAAAATTTAAGACTTTTTCCAGATTTTTAGTCAATTTAAAATTTTTCCAGACCTTTCAAGGCCTGAAAAAGCAATTTTCATATTTATGACTTTTTCAAGAATTCCATACCCGTGCGTGAACCATGCAAGACTATCAAGATGGCTGGCATGGTGGCCACATTAGGTATCAACTTGGCATCAATTCATTTAGCATTAACTCAACTTTGTAAAAAGTCTTTCGCGAAAAGTATGTCAATATAACCAGCCACCTAGAAGTAGCAACAATTTTCAAGATGGCTAGTGTTGCAGCCATAATGAAATCAAATCCACACCAGTTTCATTTATGATCAACTAGACATAATAGATCTTTCTTTGCTGATATGACCATCAATTCAGGAGTAGCAACCCGATTTTCAAAATGGATGCTGTCACAGCCATACAGAACATCAGATTGGCACCATTTTCATTTAGGATGACAGTAGAGGTGGGTATTGAATTAGAAATCATATGCGATATATTACAATACAGGAACACAGATTCACATTAGTTTCATGAAATATAGTGAATGCAAACTTTTTCTGCTGTCACAGACTTATTGAGCAATTTTCTGTGATAGTACTTTAGATTTGTGGTTCCACCGCAGAACTGCCAACCTTGATGAGACTGTCTCAGTAAGGCAGTTGTTTTTTTCCCTGTATGTTTTACCAGTTTTCAGTAAGGTGGAGCAAAATATCATAAACTGCTACTGTAAAGCTGGAAAACATTTAAAAGTTTGGGATTCAAAACCTGCAGCGAAGGTAAACATTAGGTTCAACTTAAATTTTCTTTTATGTACACAAAGACCTTATTTACCACTAGAACAGCTGCACCAACTTCAGTTCTATACTCTGTGCAGCCCAATGGCTTATTGCTAGCTCTCAACTTGACATAATTCTTTGTATTTTTTTCCACATGACTATGGCAATAATATCTTCTGTCACAAGACATACCAGTGCTAAAAAAATCTGACAGCCCGATGCCCCTCTAATTTTGGATTGGTTAAGTCCCGTATTCCATAGTGTGTCATGCTGAAAATATGATTTTGTGCTCCCATACCTCCCGACTTGGTCGTGTCTCAAGAAAACACAATTTTCAGTAATCTTAAAAAAAAACAAAAAAAAAAACCCAAAACACCAAACAAAAAAACCCACCACCACCACTTTCAATATATGCCCGTTACATGTAGCATGTATAAATGGTAAATGGTCATGATTGGAGTTAATGTAAAACTATCCCTTGAGCAGTTTAACTAGTTGCAATTAAAGGCCAAGAGGTCATGTATAAACCACCATTTCACATATTACTTAACTGGCTGACAACAGCTAGGGAGATATGTTTGAATGCTGCAGTGGGCAAGCCCACTGTGGTAATTTGCATAGACAGGATCGGGAAGTGGAACAACTGATTAAGAGATACTAGGTGCGTGTACAAGAACAAAAGTTACTACACAATATTGCCTCGAATGAGAATGTTTAAGCCACAGGTATTATATTGACAAGTTTGTGAACAGTGGTAACAATTCTTTGAAGTCGAATTTTACTGCATATATATCTCTATATCTATCTATCTATATATATATATATATATATATATATATATAATACAAAGCATGATCATTCTCTTCATTGATGGAGTTTTACTGTGTGAAGCAAGCCAGCAAAAAAACAGATGGGGGTGGGGGTGGCAGGGGCTATTAACTCTTTGCACATACTGCAAATAACACATTGACATACGTCAACATGGTTCTGACCAGAACTCACTCTGAGCATCCAACACAGAAGTTTGAACACCAGAACCATCCAGTCCCAAGAGAATTTTGTAGTGAGGAACACTAATGACACTTGCATTACCTTCAAACCCCTTTGAACCCTATTGAATTTATATTCAAATTGTAGCTATTGCAACGTTTTGGGACAATATTGAAAATGGGAAAATTTGGGCATGTGGAAATTGGAAATTGGAGTCCAGGCTTGTGGAGTTTTAGTCAGGGCTTGTGAGGTTATTTAAGTCACCTGTCTGGGGCCTGTGTCTAGATAAATTTTTCTTTGAGCACTGCATACTCAAATTGATGGGCGATGAATAATAAATGTAATTGTGTCCCTTCCTGCTTTTATTCACAAGAATCTGAATACTGATTTTTATCACATCACCCTCCCCAACAAAAAGTGGGTGATAAATATTTTGAGGGTTTCTTTCAAGGCTAAAATTTTGCATTCAAGAGCCATATTGACATGATCCCTGTGAACAAGACGTGGAGTCCATATTGATATGGTCTCTGTCAACAGGCAACATTTTCTTTAGTCCTTTATGATTTTCCTTTTGGAAAGGAAAGTGAGTAAAAATCTTACCTTGAAGTTCGGAATGCGGTTATGGCAGGGACGTGGGAAGACCACCAGGTTGTTTGCTTCCATATAGTCCCACACTCTCTCTCTTATATCCCACTTGGTAACATCTAGACAGTTTAAAAATATAAATGATTAAATACTGTCAAATGTTTTATCATGCAGGTACATGTAACTGCAATGTAACTTGCCTAGAGTCATGCAACTGTATTGCAATATGTTCAGACATGTAACTCATTCAAATTGTCTAGAGAGTAGCAACGGTAATAAAACATGTCTAATGAAATAAAACTGTAGTGCTATTATGTAATGTCTAGGACTAAATAGGCCACGAGATGAATCTGTATAAGATTTCATGGCAAAAATCAAAGCAGTTTAGTACTACAGCAATGTCAAACTTGTGCTAATGGACAGATTGATGTGCCATCCCACAAGTTCTTATGGTCTATGACCCGTAGAGCCCAAAAAATTCTTTTCTTATATATCAATGTATAGGTACTAAAATGAGCTCATAAAATCCAGACATTAATTTTATTGTTCACCTGGTTTTTTAATATAAAAAAAATCAGTGTTCTTAAATTCTGCTTCAAGAAAACTTCAAGTAACAGCCATTATGTCCAACAATTCAAGCTTAGTTCATACATCAGTAATTAACTTGATTAGCTACCACAGCTGATGTCTGGCATGAAATAATGTTGTCCATTCCAATTCTTACACTCATTCACATGTACAACACAAATATAACATGCCGAGGGCAAACTATGACAATATACTATGAATAGTCATTAATACTTATAGGTTTACCACTGAACAAGCGTAACTGTTCCTGCTTCCAAATGCAATGGTTAGAAGGGGCCTTTGTGTAGATAGGATGTGTGTGAGATATGGATTTTTAATGCAACTTTAACAATTTGTAAGTCAAAGCGCTATGATGTCTGCAGTGTGGCAGTTTATAGTGATGTCAAACACTGGGGCATCATGCCCACCCAGTCACATTATCCTGACACCAGGCTGACCAGTTCTAACACTAACCTCTTAATGCTGAGCACCATGTGAGGCAGACGTTAGTACCATTTTTAGAAGACTTTGGTACAATTCGGCTGGGGTTCAAACCCAAGACCTCCTGCATCAGAGGCGAATGCTCTGACCAATAGGCCACTGGAGTGATCGTATAGTTAGGATGTATAATGCAAGATAAATTGGAGTGGTCATTAGCTAATGAGAAATACCAAAAGCAGCAAAGCATACCTGAGCATTACAATGAACTTCTTTGGTTGTTAAGTGTGTAGTACTAACAGAGATGCATCCAATTCTCATGTTTCATGATTCAACATAAATATGATCCCTATAAATACATTTTAAACAAAATTTCAATGATGACACCAATGCATGAAATACAGGTCAGAGAGACCTCAATTTTCAATAAGAGTGAGGTATTAAGATATCCCCTCCTCCAACCCTAAGATTCTAGATAGGACAGCATGTATACTGCAAGCCAGAAACCAGAGGTCATGAGGTAAATGCAAAACCAAGCCCATAAACAAGCTATATAGGTCACAATGATCTCCTTTTGCTGTGAGGGTGTGATAATAACAGAAATGCACATCGATAATAATTGCACAATTTCAGCACAGTGTTTGAGAAATAATCAAACATACCAAGTACAAGTCCATGAAGCATAAAATATGGGCCACAACAACGTACCTCTATAGTGAGAGAATCGGACTCTTGAAGATGCATCCCTTCACAAAGTTTCTTATTTTAGATAGGATAGTATGTATACATCATGTAAAACTAATCTTAGTGAAATTATGCTGCAGAAACCAGTCAGGACAATGGAAATAAGGGGGCATAACTACTGTATAAGTCATGCAATGCTGAAATGAAAAATCGTTGAAGGTATCATTCATATCAAACTACATGCCGGGGGGGGGGGGCATAACTCCTGTAAATAATGTCATGGAAATCTTGAAATCAAACCCATTCAAGATATCATCAAAACCAAGCTACAAGCCACGGGGCAGAACTCCTGTAAATGATGTCATGGAATGCTGGAAATCAAACTCATTTTAGGTATCATTAATACAATGTGACCCCACTATAGCACGCTCTGTTACAACACGAATTTGGATATAACATGGTCGTGGTGTGGCTCCCGAAATTTCACATACATATTTTTTCTTGTACACGAAAAGAAAATTCTTTCTTAAAAGTATGAAAAAAAAAAGGTTTATGATCATTTTAGGAAAGAGATTGCATATGAATAATACAAGACGATCGTGGCGTGGCTACTGAAATTTTATATGCATTTTCTCATACATAAAAAAATAGTGTTTTCTTCTTAAAAGTATGAAAAATAACATGCAAAAATATATTCACGAATCGCGCAGGGCTTCGCCAATGTTGCAAATTGCAATTTTTTCCCCCTTATTGGCGGCAAAATATACCATCTGGTGATTTTTTTTATTGGCAACATTGTTGGCTGTTCAAACTTGTATATACAATCATTGGTTTGGAGTGGAGAAATTCAGAGAGCCCATGAAAGAAAGCCGTAAAGTTGATATAAAATGCACTCAAATTTATCTAGTGTTACATAAACAAATTCTTTGTCCATATTGACAAACAATCTTAACAATGCATTGTTATATCATAATCCGCTTATGTTGACATCTAGCATGAGTACTGTATGCATTGAGATATCCGTTTTTTTTCTTCAAATTTACATTTCTGGTAGCGGCAATCAATGGGACAGGGCATTATCTCATAATCTATCTTTCATCGGATTTTCAGCCGCTCGCTAGTAATTAATATATTTACATAGACTGACATTTGTATGTGGATGGTAAGTAAAATTCCTCTTCTTTTCACTCAGAATTAAATCCTTCAGAACATTCACATATTCTGTAGTAATCCCTGTCATCAGACCAGAACACCGGCATCTCTATTGTCGATTGACCCTTTCTTTAAATTTCTGACGCACGCGTGGAAGGCAGCATCACTCCACTACCATAAATGTATAAAAAAACCACTCACCTGTCTATTCAATAGGCAGGGAGGAACCGTAACTACAATTGACCATACGACGGCCAATTAGTTTTTTTTAAAAATGTACCCAGATAAAATAGTAGCTGAAATTTCAAAGAAAACATTACCTTTAAAGCACTGATTGTTATGAAAATGTCCTAAGCAAATGGGAAAAAAAATCAGTCTCAATCATGCAATACAATTTTTTTATGTTGCCGTCACAATAAGAAACGGGCATTTGTTTGGTTCTCCAAAGCTGTCCTTTAGCGGTGACTCCAATAATGCATACACCCTTCATCAAAGAAAGCTGACTACAATCTTCAAAAAAACAGAACCTTTCTTCAAAGGAAGTCATTACTAAACTTAAATAAAAGCAATGGAATCTGATGGATTGTTTCATTTTCCAACGTGACTGGAACGTTTTTACTGTGCCGTTAAAGTTTCCTTTTCACAGGAAAAAAGTTTATGCTTACGAACTCTACTGACGGCACTTAAAACGGAAACTTTTACTGAATTCGGACGTAATGAAAAGTAAATGTGCTTCATCATTCATTACGTGACTGTGCTATTTTTTCCACTGAATTCAGACCTATATGACCTGTGACAAAATTATTGAATATTTTAAATCTCTGTGTGCATATTTTCGATTGAATTACTTGTATTGTGGATTCAACATGTGGCATGATTCATGGGCGAGTACACAATGTTGATACTTTATTTATTGCTATGCATTAGACATGTATATATAAACAGAATACACGTTTATGTACCAATGCGTGGTTCTCTGAATAAAGTAAAATATTATATATGCCTTCTGTTTTCACTACAGGTGAATTTCTCATTTAATATGCATCAATTTAAGATGATAACTGTGCCAATGAAGCACGCATTTTTGTGCCCACATTTATTACCTACCCTTACCCCCGTGCACATTTTTAGGGTACATGCATCATTTTCTTCTGCTAACTGACCTGCCTGCTTATAACACGGTTCGGTCTATAACACGGTTGGGTTCTATGGCTCCCAACTAACGTGTTACAGCGGGGTCACACTGTATAAAGTTGCATGCTAAAGAACCTAAACACTTTTGGTAAAGTTATGCTTTTACAGGCAATAAAAGGGCATAACTCCTGTTAATGGTGCAGTGGAAGACTTTAAGTCCAACTCATTCAATGCCTCATCAACACAGAGTTTCATGCCAAATCTGATTAAAGTCCAATTACCCAAAGAAAAACTAAGCAGTGGAAATTAAAGTTATTGGGCATATGCAATCAGGAATCACAACTTCTTTAATGATAACAGAGAAGGCAGGATATCAGACTGTTTCAAGGCCTCATCTATATCAAGCGGTATACCAAATTTGGTTAAGGTTCAACAATTCCAATAATCTAGTGAAAATAAAATTGCAAATGAACAAATGAACTGACAACCTGCCAGCCACTATATTGTAAAAGGCTCAGCCAAACTCAGAGAGAGGCCCTAATTAAATTAATATATTAAATATTTTGCTCTTATTATACAGAAAAAAAATAAAACTTGCATGGCAAATTTCACTTATTTTTGAAGTTCCTGAAAAAGTTAGTAACAAAATATTGTCATAACCTTGATCACACAGAATAAAAAAATGTTATTTTCATAAGGTTTCATTTCATTTAGTATTTCTTTTTACATCAATCATTCTTAACGATGATTGTGTACAGTGCAAATGTATGCACATTTCGAAAACAAGAAACTTTCAATCACTTCCTCTAATCTACAAAATGCACAATTTCTTACATGATGAGACAAGGAGACCCTCAAACCCAACTGTCAAAAAGGTCTTAGTATGATATGAGAAAAGATATTCTCAGTAAATATATGCCAAAATTTTGGGTTGGGTTGGATTTCTCATCAATAAGTATGTTAAGTACGCAGCTGATCTCTCTCAACATGTAAACACTTTTACACAAAACAGGTATATGATGCCCAATGATTTACTGGATTTCAATTAACTGTTCTCCTCCAGATGAATTATCCTGCATTTGACTCATAGAAAGTTTATTAAATCTTCAGAAATTTTTCTTTTGCATGCACATACATTAATGCATGCACAACATACACCATAAGTTTGCGATGTATCGTTTTTATTGAGCACCTGTTCCCATCATTTACATAATAGAATATAGTTTCATATGTTTATGTGACTTTGTTTTTGACTCCTAAAACTTTGATTGTTCATATATAGTGTCTGACTCTAAAATCTGAATAGTTAGACAACAGACTCGAGAAATGTATCAAACTTACCCGAACCCATCTCCTTTACTGCTTCTGCAGGGGTTTTTTGTGTCGGTGCCATGGCTGCAATGTGCGCTGGTCAAGCTACTGAAAATATACCAAAAAATGCTTGCAAATACACATATACCATGCTGCAAAATAACAGTGTACCACCCTCCCAGGAAACTGATATTATTCCTATTTTTAATTAATTCTGACCATCCTTACATGATGAAGCGAAGTTTTTGTGAAATTTACAAATAACAATGAAATTGAATCAATTGTATCAAAACACTTACAACAGCATGTATACCCACTCTTAGAGAATGTCCCTATGTGTATATCTTGCTCATTACTAAACCCATACAATTTTTTATTATTAAAAGTAATATTTTATGATTGATCAAAACTGGATCAGAAAATTGGTTTCCACATTGGTAACAAACTCAGCTGATCAGATGCATGATCATTACATTTATATGACTGCATCTTGCTATAACTGACATCATCAAAGATCCCAATAATAAAAGCACACAATATTGTTTTGATGAGCCTCCAGAGTGCTAACAAAGTCAACAAATGAGTGCAAGATCACCGCATTAGTATGCATGCATCCTGCTTTTTATCAAATTCTGACCAGAAATATTGTCTCCAGAGTGGTAATAAGGTTAGCCAATCAATTTCAAGATCGCCTCACTAGTATGTATGCATCCATCTCATTATCAAACCATTCCAAGATTTGTATGATATAAACCCACATTCCAGCTTTGACTGAAATCAGATCAAAAATAAGCAACAGTAATCACAAGCAATTACCCTTCTCTGCCTTTCACAGAGGCCTGTTATCAGCAATTGTTGCTATACATGTACTAAAGTTACACAGTACAGTGCACTATAAATAGAACACCTGTCACCTATTTGACTCCATACACATAGGCCTGCCTGTTGACTGTTATAGCAGTGTAGAATATGTTACATTCAACATCAATCATAACCATTTTACATTTTTTGTTCACATTTATTATAGCCATAAACCAGGAGGATTAAAATCTGATCATTATAGCTGTATAATCATTTTTCCCAGAAGAATTTTTTATGTGCTTTAAAATCTTAAGAGAACTTGTTCACCGTCAAGCCAGTGAAAGCGTGTGCTTAACCATCATTGCCATTTCTCATACTCGAAATTTCTTTGTCTAGGTCTACATCACTGAATCATCTCCATTTGATAAATTATAAAAACTAATTGTTGCCTATACCAGAGCCTTTACCTAAGTTATTGAACCTTCATAGTATTTATTCTAATTGTCCAAACTCCAGAAAAATACTGAACGAAATCCGCAGCCACCATCTTGGAAAGTGGAGAATCCGACCCCGTTACTTTAAATAGCTGATTACTACACAAGATTAAATGGTGACCACGTGATCTGATGTAATGGCCATTCAAATCAATGAATGTAGTACCTAATGTGATTTTCCCACAAGGCGACGCTACAAAAACCAGCTCAAAATGGCCGATGTTCACAGTGGGCACCCAAAAGGTGCTTTCATTAGAATGGAGTAGAGGCGTCCAAAGGTGCTTACACTGAGGAAATTTTATATAAGGTCTCTGGTCCATGAACAACAACAATCCCCCTCCCCTGACTCTAACAAGTCTTCGAGTTAGGGCTAGGCTTAGATCATTTTGAATACCCATAAACGTGTGTGTTTTGGGTTTTTAACGTAGCTTTAACAATTTTTCAGTCATATTGCTATGATGTCTGCAGTGGTTTCGAGTGATGTAGCATCATGTCCCACCCAGTCACATTATCCTGACACCAGATCAACCAGTCCAAACACCTCTTAATGCTGACTGCCAAGCAAGGAAGCTGCTAGTACTATTTTTATAAGTCATGGTATGACTTGGCCAGGGTTCGAACCTGCCATCTCCTGCATCCGAGGTGGACTAACCACTAGAGTGGTCATTATTACCCTTTCCCTCAATAACCTGCACACAATGGGGTCCAAAAACATAAGACTGCACTGTAAGTGAGGGCACGAGTTATCGAGGGACCTCCATAACATGAAATACCATCCTTGCTGGACATGAAAATCATGAGGAGTAGGGGAAGCAAACTGGCTGAATACTTGTTTAAAATCACATTGGGAACTGTTGATAAAGCGCTTTTTCTAACCAAGTAATTTGTTCTATGTGACAATGACCTTTACTTTCAAGATGACCCACCACATAGAGATTGTTAACATTCCAGCTTGTTTCAACAACTGTCACGCATACATGAACATATTGTCCAATACATCACTGCCATATGTTTTTGTTGAGTGGTCTGGTTCCCTGATCCATATGATACCTGCTTTTGCTCTTTATTATAGTGGAATGCAACACAAGGAGCATACTAATCAAGGCAGCAGACTACTTATTGATTCAAATTCAAAATCAAACAAGATTCATTTTATTAAAAAAACAAAGGCTCACTTAGTTCGTGAAACAGCCGTCATCATCAAAAGTAAATTTTTTTATTGTTCTATTAGTAAAATACTGACACAATGATTTCATTGCAAGTAATAGTGAAACTTCTCTTGCGTGAGGAAATCTGAGTGTAAATTCGATAACTACAATTTAACTATAAACTCTGAAAACTAGCTTCTAATTAATAAAACGTATCTGTGAAACAGAATTTTATATCAAAAAGTATTTATTTCACTTGGTCGTCTTGCCATCTTTTATCATAGTTGTGAATGAGCATGCTAATTTAAGTTAGCTTAATTATATTACATTCACCCAAAAATTATAAGTGTTAGATTGATGACTAGAAATGAATTGAGCTGACACTCTACCAGGGTGGCTAGCTCATACCAAGGTTGGATTGGCATGCCTTTTAACTTTTCATTTATTCTACTCCCTTTATTTGATACAAGAGTGATTAACTTGGTATTACAAGGTCAGCTTTTAATTCAGTGCAACAAATACAACAAGTACTTACACAAATAAGGGAATCAAAACATCGTCGGCACTTAATTTGGTTCTCACAGAAATGCCAGCAGGCACACTATTATGGTAGATTGACATATTTCATATTTAAATACAACATGGCACATGGTACTAATGATCATAACACTTAAACCGAACTAAAAGAGATAACTAAAACTCACATCACTTGATAAATAAACCTTATTAAATTGGTATTTATTATAGGGCTGCCTGAAGTTGGTGTTAGTGACATTTTCATTTAATGAAATTTCTTTCATACTCCTATTTAAAATTACAGTGTACCAAGAATGTTGTCTGGAATGAAATTTTAACAAAATACATGACTTCTCATTAAAAGCTGACAATTTCATACTGACGATTCAAATTTCCAGATCAGCCGTTTTCGATGATAAAACCAGCGACCTATCAAGGTTTCATTTACCACTTTTGATCATGATTTTCTTCATGTTCAACAAATAGAGGTCAAATTATTGGTACTTTCTAGTAAAAAGAAAATGGGATCCACTATTGACCCCGCATATTATAAGTGGGTTCACAAGCTGTCAGAGCACAAGTTATTGAGGGAGTGGTTTACAGTCATACTTGTCCAAATGGTCACTTTTAAAGTTCAGTGACAAGGTCAATGTCCATTTCAATTTTGTTGCTAAATTTCCTATACAAAAGTCATTCAAGTTTTTGTCATCCAACTGCCAAGTGCTTAAAAATTAGTGACAGCATATGAAAAGTGCTCTGTTTGTGCAAACTGAAATTTTGTTTCATGAGCGAGGCATCATCACCAGTATATGAAGATAATGGCATGACATGTGAACCAATGTGTAAACATTTTTATTTGCTTATATTCCCAGTATTCCAGCCAGGCTGTCTGGAATGCAAAGGTGTCTGTATCTTCAATTCAAAAGCAAGGCAACCGTTTTAATTTTGGAGACAGTAAATGCAATTCATTTGCTTGATGGTGGGAACAGTTGTCATGCTTGTGCAGCAGAAATGGGAGTTTATTTTTTCACAAATGTAACAAGTATAGTTCCCAATTTAATCTTGTTAATATTATACTGCACTGTATTCCATTTAATGTTATATTGTTTTTATTTTCTTGACTGTACCCATTAACTAAGATGAATGTTTTTTTCAATACTTTCAATTAAAACACACATCTGATACGACTGTCAGAAAACAGTGAAAAACATTGGCCAAACCCATTCTCATTCCACCAACAAGTATTAATCTCTGATGAATAAAGTTCACCTCCAATGACAAATGGGAGTTAAATAACAAATAACTTTTCACTAGGGTCAGGTGTTACTCAGTATTTACAATTTACCATATTTGTCTGTAAAGTCAGGTGCAATTCAGCTCACATGTTAATGACAATTGCATGGGTCGAGCTAGACTTGAATTTTAAGAAGCAACTTCTTTTGGACAGAATAGAGAGAACTGAGAACCTGTGTGTGTGTGTGCTAGCTTTCATTCTCTTATTTTATTCTGTTATCTGTTTCTCATTATGTATATTTGCATATAACACTGGATTTAAGCAATGCTTAATTTCTGTGTTGTATGTTCAGGGGTCACGCTACCAGGCGAAGTGGGCGATTAAGTCGCCTAAAAAATGTAAACTTCGCCTTCTTCTGTTAGGAAAGCGAAAACGACTTCGCCCTGTGATTTTTTTTTAGAGGTACATTGACAAATTATATTTTTTGAGATGCCCCCTTGCCTTGGGGAGGTTTATT
Organism: Megalonaias nervosa; assembly: GCA_016617855.1. Classification (NCBI taxonomy): domain Eukaryota; kingdom Metazoa; phylum Mollusca; class Bivalvia; order Unionida; family Unionidae; genus Megalonaias; species Megalonaias nervosa. The sequence continues at coordinate 14,297 of JAECUM010008729.1, read as the reverse complement.
CTAGTACTGTGTTGTAGCGAAAGGTATTCTTCAAGCCATCAGTTGCTAGACCTAGTTCTGGTATCAATTACGCTGACAAACAATCTCTTGCACATTCACAGGCATGTGTTTTGATAGCTGATTGACCATTAACCATTTCCCGAGTTGGCAACTAAGGCCCCTATCACTGCCCGATTTACACGTTATCCTTCGATGACAAAAACATACAAACTTGTGTTTCTAAACTTTAACAACAGGCCTAGTATGTATATAGCAATTTGTGTTTTAAGAATAAAATTGGTGATCTGGATATTTTAACTGCCTCTTTTACACTATTTCATCATAAATGAGTTTGAAACTGTAAGTGTACCAGTAACAGGGAAACAATGGCAGACATAGCTATGTCTGGGAAGTACCAGTTTATTAGATTGTCTGTTTTCGTAAATCATCAAGCAAATATATACAGAAAAATATACAATTCATAGAAAGCAAAGCCTTGGTATTATGTTATTTAAGATTTAACTTTAAAATGCAATTATATAGGTCAGAAACGTATGAGACAATGCTGTGTTGTGGAATTCGCGAGAAGTGTTGTAAGGTCAAAGTTGTTTTCTGACGTGACTCGTATTTGTGAAAATACGGAAAAAAGCTGCGAAGGAGATACTATTTCATCGATGCCTAAAATTAATACAAGTACGTAGACAAATAAATAAACCATAAATTTGCAATCCTATCATGGACTGTTGTAATGAAGCTATATAGAATGATTACATTACGAAAATCCCTCCTTCTAAAAATAGATGCCCTCACGTCTGTGTTGATTCGGTTGGAAAGAAGGTTTAGTTCATATACCGACTGTAAATGAGCCATGTCTGTAATTTTACGCATTTTAGTGTGTTATGTACGAATAGTTACGGTAATGTTTTTTCCGCAACAAAGAAATGAGGACACTTGTGCATTTGCCCTCATGTACATGGTACAGGGGTTGTGTCAAACGTATTTAGAAATCTTGGAAAGTGCAATTATTGTGAACTTTTAAAAAGTATTTTTAAAAAAATACAAAAATATAAAAAAAATTGATTAAGTGTAGTTGATTAAGCATTTTTACCAACTTTCAATTACAATAATGTAATCTAGTTACTCGGTTAAATTTTGTTACAATGCAGTTTCTATTATTCTCTTTTAGAGTCATATGGCCAAAATAACTAATAAAATTTTCTACCAGAAAATAAAGTATTGCTTAAATCAAGTGTTAAATGCAAATATGAATTCAAATAAGTGAACACACATTATATATATATATATATATATATATATATATATATATATATATAATAATGCGTTTCTTGCTTCGCGTCCACTTCTCCCTGTTGAGCTCTCACTTCTCCCTGTTCTGCCCAAAAGGAGAAGTCACTTCTCCCTAAAATTCAAGTCTAGCTTGACCCCTGATGTTTATTATGAAGACATTCAGAACATGTACAAAAATATCATGTACATGTACTATTACTTGAAAGTACATGTTTGGATGGAGATATGAATGCAGTGTATTTTGGCCATATGACTTTAAATGAAAATATTAGAAACTTGCACTGCAATAAATTTTAGCTGACTGGAGTACCTAGATTACAGAATTGTAATTGCAAGTTATAAAAAATGCTTATTCAAGTACTGCTTAAACAAGTAGTTTTTCTTTTTACTTTCTGAAAATTGGCAGTTGAATAAATACACTGATCTTGTTTGAAATAATCCCTTTAACATGTACTTGTGAGCAAATGCAAATTGTCGTCATACTATACTATTTCATCATAATATCATTACTGCTGATGATACATTTCCATAACTTTTCAAAGTCAATGCCACTGATACATTCAAATCTATATACGAATGAAAACAAGACCCTTCTTTCCAAATGAATCAACACAGCCAAGTATATGGTGCAATATATGACACGAATGCCTCTATTTTTAGAAAGAGGGGCTTTCTTAATATAACCACCCACTTTCTAGCTTCATTTCAAGAATTCATTTATAGGATTCCAAGTTTATGGTTATATTATTGGTATACGTACTTGTAATAACATCATGTTAAATAGTAATTGAATCACTGCTTTTTCATATTTTCACAAAAATGAGTGATGTCAGAAACAACCCAGACTATATAACACTAAATAAATTCCACAAAAAAAACCATTGTCCCATGCTTCTTTAGGCTGTCCGCTTTCTTGAATCACTGGGCAAATAGATTAAGGAAAAATTACAGTTCATAGAAAGCAACGTCTAAATGTTTGGAGGAAGATTTACCCTAAAAATGTAACTATGTTGATCAGAAGCATGGGACGATGGTATTTTTTTGAGAAAACCCTTTTCTAAAAATATATGCTAACTGCATATGTGAATCTGCAGCATAATTTCACTACAGGAAACAGCAGATGATGCAAATCGTGCAAGAGGCTACCACAAAATTCTGAGTTCAGTAATGTTTCCTTCTTGGCTTATTTCCTATTAAACTATATGCCGACAGTAGCAAAGCTATCAAGGCAGTTTCATTCTGGAGGATCTGCTTGTTATCGAGTTGTCAGTAAAAGACTTAAGTTTCTTTTGTTTGAATGTCTCCACTGAAAACTCAGCCAGGTAAATACATGAAAATTTTCCTCTAGTATTACGACCCTGCAAACAAATTGAATGATACAGTGGTTCCCTCTCATTGTCCCCCTCCCAAGGTGCCACATCCTCTACACAGCCTATTTTCTGTCATCAAGAAGTTAATGTTGTGTACAAAAGTACCCAGTGTGGATTGCCACCCCTCAAATGCCACACGCGACCAGCATTTTAGGCTAAAAAATGTCCATTTTCCCCTCATAAATGGCCAAATTTTAACTGTCCAGAACCATTATTTAACTGACACAGTAAGGTATGTAATCGAAATATCTCTACCGATGTCTGTTTCCCTGTGTCAGGGGTTTTGTTACTGAAATAATAATCGGCTAAAGTACATTATAATATGTACCACTACGGTTAATATATGATGATCTTTAAATGCAGGCATTTACAGGAACTGGCTCAACAATGTTGCGATCAAATTTTGGTCTTCACACAGCTGTTGAGTTTTTCTCTTTGTTGCTTACAACTGGAAGTAACTGTCAAGATCATAAAATGGTCCACAAAGGCTACATATAGCTTTTGTGGACTCGTTCAAAATGAGAAATGAACTCTTGAACAAAAAAGGGTACCAGGAGAAGAGAACAGGTGACAGTACACTCATCTCTTCCTTTATAAGCAAGGCATTATGTCTACAAAGTTTCATCTTCACTATTATAATGCATTACTGTACAATTAAAGATAGGAATAAATCACAAAACTTTAACATATCATATAAATGGAAAATTCTTACTTTAGAAGAGGTTGCTGGACTTGACAATGGGGAGAGTTCATGACTTCCTGCTAAAATATTTCATGTTGAAAAAACACTCAATAAACAGCATCATAACAGATGAGTAGAATATTCTGCAACAGTGGGAAATTGGAGTAACTGTAGAGAGATTCTAAATGCCAAGCAATGTTTGTAGTAAGATTTAAATGAAATTTTTAAATAGTTGTGCAATTCACGTGCCAACAATACCCGCACTCACATTTCGGGCTTAAAAATCAAGAACCATTACTGTATGTTCACTTGAAACAAGTAAATTCTCAAGATTAGAATTAGAAGAACCTTTTAATTAATGTTACTTTTAAATGAAAATATTATATGGTCTGCAGTTACATGTAGCTTTTTTACTACATACACATATTCTCACATATAGTCACCTTCTGGAAAGGTGACCCCTCTTGTACAGCCACTTCCTTGGTGCTCAAGGGGTGGCCATATAAGAGGAACCACTGTCCTCACCTAATGCAATATTTTTAACTGACTGACAGTCGCATAGTGCAGTTTGCCCAATGCATGGTGTTGAATACTTGCCAAGAATAATATCAGCAAATGAACATGTGAAGTAAAAAGAAATCGATGATACAATCATCAAAGCTGGAAATGTCTTGAAACTCTCATTGCTGGCATATTTATCTTGGTTTGATTTTTACATCAATAATACACAATGAGAGTATATCCTGCATTATCTTTGTCAACTCTACAATTTGTGCAACTTTCTGCACATGTGGAAGCTCTATATTGCTAAGCAATCAAAACATTTAATAAATTATTCTTCACATCATATCTAAACCTTCAAGAATAACCCACAAAATCCAATTTCTAAAGATTTCAAAAGTTGTTTAAATAACCAATGCAAAGGAAACCCAGTCATGTATTCACACCAGTGGGGTTATTTATGTTGTAGGTGAGTGACCTCAACCTTACATCGACATTTTAAGGGGTCAACTACAAAGTATATAGGTTTTATTTTATTTTTTTTTTCTAGTGATAGTTTAATATTTTTACCTACTGTCAATTACTATAATTTAATATTGGTACAACCGGTATTTAGAATTCATTACAATATATGTTTCTGGCTCTGCTCATCTGAAACAATATGTTTAAATTACACGATGCAATGACTTAAGTGGTATGACGACCAGTTTGTTGCAAAGAGAACATTTCCAAACAATGGTGTACAACTACACTTAATGCGCTTTACGAAAACCTCTAAAAAAAAAACCCGAACAAACCATGCAACAACAACCTGTATCTTAATTTTGTTTTAAAACAATGATAAATTATCGAATTTAACAAAACAATTTTATCTGTCAACATGTGATACCGAGCACGTGATAGAGCATGTATTCCGACATTTGCTCGGAAAGCAATGGGCGAGCATGCCGTACCAGCGTTTGTATATAACTATTTCAAATTCCAGTTTTAACACTCCAATCCTAATAAAAATGTAACTCTTTCTAATTTAAGCAATTTTCCTCCCCATATATTGATATCAGCTACACAAATATATCAAACATTACCAAATATTTGCAGTTTTTGTAGGCACAACACCCAAATATTCTGACGAGGTGTCAATGTGGCAATGCTTCTTATTTCCTGCGCAAGAGAGCTTTCAGGGGAAACAACTGTTTATAATGTTTGGTTTTTTTTTTTTTTTTTTTCCTAGGCGCTTGAATGCAGCTGCTGTCTCCTCTTAGTGGCTTACCTCCCATTGGATGTATAACCTAACTATACAACGACTTCATCTTCGCCATGCAAGGTTGGATGCATATTAGAACCTCGGCTAGAAAAAATGTAATGGTGGAAAGTATGTTTCATGTTCTGAAAAAAAACCCCCCAAAACTATGTGCTGTGATGAGTGTGATGATGTTTACTTTAAAACGAGAGAGAGAGAGAGAGAGAGAGAGAGAGAGAGAGAGAGAGAGAGAGAGAAAGAAGAAGAAGAAGAAGAAGAAGAAGAAAAAGATCATATTCAAATTTAGTTTATCAAATGTTATATGATAACTTATGCCAAATAAGTAATCGCTTGTACTATGAACATAAGCAGAGGGGTGACTGCTGGCCTGCAGTGAAAGGAAGGTCCTTTCGGTGACAGCGGGACCGACCATTTAATATTCAGAATGGGCCTTGGTTTTTATTATTTTAAAATTTCAAAACCCCAAACGAAATATAAAAAATATTATTGTTCTTATTTGTACAAAAGGGAATTAAGTATATCCGTTATATCAGCACGAAGTAAAAATCATCGTTCCAAAGAAAACCCCATTTCGCTCCATCACATGTTGTGTCACACTTCATATTTAACATACTCAGTGACCTCCACGGAATAAATACATAATAGGAAGATCCCAAATAAGAGCGTGAAAGAAAATCGCTAATATATCCGGGTTATAATCTTCAGATGGGGGAAATGACGGTACATTAGGAACGTAGAGATGTAACGAAACAGCTTAGTGGAGGACTTGGAAAATTAAACTCATTTACATAATGATGTCAAGGAATGCCAGTATTAGAGTGAGGCGAAATAAGCTCATGGGGAAAGGGGGATCCTACGTTAAACCGGGTAATAACGTTTACAGGGTCCAAATGTGAATTTAACATTCGGCCGTCATCTTAGTTCATAATTTTTGCTTTCTCAGGATGAGCTGTGTATGACAGTGTAGCTCGACAACGAGGACATGATTTATGAGTTATGTTAAAGTATGTTTTTGGTACGTTAGCACCCATTAGTGAAATATGTCGTATTGAAGCATGGATTAGAATTTATCCAAAACGTATTCACCTTCCAACATAGTCATGAAGAAACGTTAATTTTTTGCTGATTCAAACAGGAAAAAAACTATTGAGTCACTGAGAAACAACTATAAATTCGCAGGCGTTGATTCCTCTTATACGTCACAACTAATACAGTACAGAAGAAATCTCAAAATACCTTCAAATCCCATAAACGCGTTCAGAATAACAACTCAAATCAGCAGTAAAAAATAGACATATTTTTATTACTTAACAAAACGGTGTATGAAGATATTTGCGAATGTTTAAAGTCAGAACCGGATCTGTTTTCCAGGCCATCATAATGATGACAGTGCAAGAATCCCAATGTACAGAATTTCATCTCATGTCGTCCCTAACCACTTCAGCACGTGCCGAATTTGAAATCAATGGACATCTTGTTACAGTTACTTGTACATGAAAGTCAAAGTTCTCGATACAGACTACACACATCCATCCATGTGCCAATATCATGCGTGCGTTATTCTGAGAAGTGGCATTGAACTTGAACTACAAACTAGTTAGCAGAAGCACGGATACTTAATGAACTGAGCTTATATGTATTTGTAAAATCTCTTGACGTATGGAAAAGAGGTCGAGAAAACACACCTGGATGCCTTAGTGGTGTGGAAAGCTGACATTTTAGCAGCCAACACAGCTTTGACAGAAGATGGCTATTCTCACAATGTCGTTACAACGACGGCTGAAAGAAAATCAAAAAAAGACCTGGCTTCAAAATGAGGGATTGCTTGCACTTGGACATGTGGTTGCAAGACACGTGTTTTGTTTTTTTTAAATTGTGTGGATGTACGATTTTGGTACTAAATCGAGGTAGTACCGTATTTCATTTGATGGCTGATGCCAACGACCCACAAAACAAACATCGAGGAAGCCAAACTCTATGAGCAAAGTGTGGAAATCTTGCCTAAGGTGCGAGATGACACCGGTCAACTTCTGGCCAGAATGACGGCTAAGTCTCCTCCACGACAAATGAAAGTCATAACTTTCACCATTTCCCCTGGACTGTGATCCAGAGTCTAAGATCGTGTTTTCCAAGGTCGACAACCAAAACGTTTATTAGTTGGCACCGTCAGCAATACAGCCCTCAGCGTAGATATTGATGAAATTCCTTTTGAGTTCCAACACTTCAACTTTTCAGAAAGAGAAATCGCTCGAGATGGTCAAACGTTGCATACCATACCTTTTGACCCTATATTTGCCCATATAAAATGTATTCATGATCTTGCTTTAATCTGTTTAAAGCCACGAAACAATTAAGAACCAACTGTAGCCAGGGCATTTCGTATAACGATTATTCAGGAGGTTATGCGTTGAAGAGATTTGACTTTACTCCAGAGAAATTCAGTAATGACAAGCAGATTCACCATATAAATTCAGGTCTGTGGAACTTCAATTTACACTGGCTCAGGCGAACACAGTGAACGTCATTCTTGTATGTAAAACTTGACAAATCTACAGTTTGAGAAAAGTTATCATAGACTATTAAAAGAAAAAAAGAAACAAGAACCCTTTGAAAGAGATGGAAAGGACGTTTTCTATCGAGAACTGCGGCAGTCACAGACATTCGTTCAAGCAGAAGAAGATAGGAAGAAGAACAAGAACAAGAAGAAAAGAAAGCTATGGGACACAAAATTATGGATGTAAATAACAGAATGATGTATTGCATCCAGAATTTCAGTTATAGCCCACATATGCGTAAGGAGAAAAAGACAGTCAGATGTCACGATGGCAAGAGCAAGAATATAATGTCGCCTCCTAAGTAATCTAGTCTTATTTGACAAAGTTGTCTACCCTGATATTTAATGCTTGGTATTTGTACATGAAAAAGAAAGGAATAACCCTAACCTTCCCTCGTCATTTATTGATGCTTAAATGAGCGGGGTGTATTTTTTAAAAATAAAATATTGATTTTGAAAACAATGGCGTTGACTATTTTCTTGTAACACTCTCTCATTCTTACTATTTCGCTCTCTGTATGTTAATCTTTGACTGTCTGCCTCTCTGAAACACACACACACACACACACACACACACACACACACACACCTGTCATGATACACAACATAGATGTATTTTTATGTCAACATCTGAATCAAGCAAAACAAAAGATGGCATTTCAGTTAGAGGGTAGAGAAACTAGCACTGTTTTGCCAAAATAAAAGCAATATTATATAATGTTACACCCAGATTCATCCTCTGAAATGAAAACATTGAACAAAGATGGTGACCTTATCTTAAATTCTCGTTAGACTCTGTAATCATTTAATCCTGTTTAACATAGGATCCCACAACCTCACGTGACACACTATACTACTGTCTACTAGCTCCAGATACATTAACTTCCTTACGATATAATATATATAAACCCCCTTCCAAAAACCCCTGATAAATGATTGTAAGAGTACTAGACCAATTGTACAAAAATTATTGTGTATATTGAAAACAAATAAATATGTCAGTCACTACAGAAACCTAAAGCTTCACGTACGTTTGGATTTTACAATTAAACATGCACAGTTTGCTTGTTTCATCAGCAACCGTGTCTAAAACACATATGGAGCCCCATACAAACTGGAGATAGAGCTCGAAAATGGTTCCGTAAAACTCATGAATAATTCAGTGTTTAGATGAAAATCTCACGAAATGGACAACATCAAAATTATGTCCGAATGATAAATAAAGATAATGTGAAATAATGTGAAAAAGATATATAGTTTGCTAGGAGGACACTAAACGGTGATGACTTGGTATTAATCGTTATGAAAAACAAACTGTTCAAATCACCTACATCTATCTATAGTGGTTTTGCTGCGTTATAGCAATTCATTTAGGTGATGTATTAATTATACTTTACGATGATGAAAAGCAAGTGCTGTGATCGAACGAGAATAATCATAACCAACACAGGTTCATTGTGCATTCATGTTGAGACAGAAAACTGCTCGAGAAGGATTGCATCGATCTTTATAACACTAATGCCTATCCAAGGACTATCCAAGGCCTATCTAAGGCCTATCCAAGGACTATCCAAGGACTATCCAAGGTAAAACCAATGCCTATCCAAGGTCTATCAAAAGCCTATCCAAGTCCTATCCAATGCCTATCCAAGTTCTATCCAAGGTAAAACCAAGGCCTGTCCAAGGTCTATCCAAGGCGTATCCAAGACCTATGTAAGGTCTATCAAAGGTCTAACCAAGATCTAACCAAGGCCTATCCAAGGTCTATCTAAAGCCTATCCAAGACCTATTCAAGGTCTAAACAAGGCCTATCAAAGGTCTATCCAAAGCCTATCCAAGGTCTAAACAAGGCCTATCCAAGGTCTATCCAAAGCCTATCCAATGTCTATCCGAAGGTTATCCTAGGCCTATCCACGGTCTATCCAGTTCCTGTCCAATGGACAACAGTTTTACATGCAACAAAGAAATAAATAAGATACCATGCCTTTTCAAAGATAATCTAATCTCTGTACGAACAAGAAAGTTGATTAGGTTAAGGAAAAACTCTGTTCATTCAAGACTGGTAACGAAGAAAACGAAAGTTTCCAAAGGAGTTAAAGAACTGTGTATTCCAAAATAATTTACAGTTTAAGATGTTCGAAGATTGGTTATACAATTACAAGGAAATCTACCTGGTAAGAATGGTCCAAGTTGGGATCACCTCCAATCGGTGGATAGTTTAAGAATAGTAGTTCGTCGAAAACTAGCAATGATCTGTTCAGAAACAAAACTCGGCAGCCCAAATCAGGGAAGCTTTAACAGGCTGCTGTACAGTTGTTTGTTTTTACAGTCAAACGAGGTATTCTGGCAGTATCGATTACACTTCCTATCAAAGAATTACGCACACCTGGTAAGTAACGAACACTGAAAGATTTTTTATCACATTTGACTTTCAATTTGAAGTAATAAAGAAAAATACGATTTTCAGCGACAGTGATTCGAACGTGAAATGTCTCGATCAAGAGTATAATTGAGCAATGCAGATACTTGGTGCGTAGGACAGAAGAACTCGTGTACGAACCCAACAGCGTTTTGTGAAAAATACGTGTAGCCGATATGAAATCGAATCCATTTATGAACTGTTATCGATGACGTGTTATTTTCGAATGCAATAATTAAGTCCGGTGCAATGACTCTCCGAAATAATTATGGAGATCGTATAAAGGGACAGGTGTGGATGGCTCTTGGAGAATTATAGGCACGCAGAATTAAAAGAAACTCAGAATAAACGGTTTCTTCCGTACAAGAGCAATAAACTTAATGCCAGTACCAGTGATTGAAATTATGCCAGCGATCGATCGCAACTTCCAGGAAGTGCGACCACAAGTGTTTTCGAGCACGAGGCTGCCAACCCAAGAGCGAACATCACGCCAACCAGTTTTGTGTCAACCACGGGAATTCAGTCCGGTTGCACTAGGTGTGCTAAAGGGTTAAAGTCATGAGGGCTAGAAAGGGTAGACCCTGATTGCTAAAAATTCTCAATCTTCTAGGAAACCACTATATATTCTTGGCCATTGAGCAAACAAAAAATAAATTACTTCAAATAAAGTATTAATGATACTGAGTCAAAAGCTGTACAACAACTGCTTTTTGTTTGTGCACCTAAACATAGCAACTCCTAACCTAACGATTGTAAATTCTGTAAAAGAATTAGCAGTATAAAGCGGTGGCAGCAAAAGTTGTGGTGGTTATAACATTGATAAATTCAAAACAGGTATGAAACACGTTGCCGATTATTTGCTCAAATTAGCTAACGAAATCAGGAGCAGTATTGTCACTTAAAATTAGCGGTGTAATAACCCGACAGTTCAAATCGACAGGAATTTTTTTCTGTGATAGCCTATAATGTCATTAATTGTAATGTAAAATTGCAATATTACGAAAAATTTTATTTCTAGTAAGAAATTGATAATAGCATTAATAGCATGGATTTATTGTTGTTGTTGTTGTTATAGGGTTTAACGTCATTTTTCAGCACAATATAGGCTATACATGGCGGCCAGTATTAATGGTGGAGGAAGAACCCTGGAAAACCTCGGGAAGAACCACCGACCCACGAGAAGCTACTGGCAGGCTTTCTCACGTACCCACGTTAGCCGAGCCTGGACTCGAACTCACGCAGACAGAGGTGAGATGGCAGTGATCCGTAACGATCAGCGCTTTAGACCACTCGGCCACTCGGGGCCCCCCATGAATTTATTAACTGGCTAGTTAATGCATTTCATAATATAAACTGCACTAGCACAGGCAAGCATAAACATCAGAATAAATCTTTTTTTTTTTTTTCATGATCAGATATCAGTAGGCACTTTACGATTGTCTTGTTAATTTTATCATCTTTGTTGTCTGGCTTTTAACGTATTATTACAGTGTTGTTTATTATCATCTTTGTTGTCTGGCTTTTAACGGATTATTACAGTGTTGTTTATTATCATCTTTGTTGCCTGGCTTTTGGCTGGTTGTTACAGTGGGTTCTTTTTTTAATCATCTTTGTTGTCTGTCTTCTGATGGATGGTTAGAGAGGTTTTATCTTTTTCTGTTTTTCTGCGGATTATTATGGAGATTTTATCATCTTTGCTGTTGGTCTTTTGTCAGATTATAACATAGTTTTTATCAGTTTGTATTGATTAGCATGCACAGAAAAATTAAATGTACTCCTAGTTTAAAATTAATATAATGTCTTTGTCATAACCTACTATAGTATCCATTTTCATCGCCATATTAGTGGGTATCCACAATACACCGTTACCAGTGACTAAATAGTGTTGTATAATTTTTTATCGTGAGATGTATTGTTTACCTTATATTACAATGGTTTCATTTGTGTCATAACCTTCTTCACCTAAATTAATATTGCACCTTTTTTTAGTTGTGTCTTGAACAGAAAATTCAGATTTAATTAGAGATTGTATATTTTGTTTCTGGTCACCTAAAATAGATATCACATACTATCTAATTGACTGAATTAGGCACACCATTGCATAATTTCTTTATCGGCTACTAACTCGTGGAAAGAAGTATATCCAACCTTTTTGGTCTTCTTGTTTTAATTGAGCATTATAAAACCGATAATTAGGCTACAAAACCCATCAGCTAATCCGCCATAGGTCATATATACATTTTACAAATCTGTTTCACCCCGGGTCATAAAAGTATATGTGTATCAGGCTTTTACACTAGCTGCGTTAGAACCAATGGCTAAATTCGACTTTGTTCGATGCATGCAATCATAATGTTGTAGGATGTCAAAGTTATTACCAATTATTTCGAATTTCTCTTCATTTATGATAATGCCTTTTGGATTAAATGTTTTGTTATATGGTAATACTACGGAGTATTCTGACAGCAGTTTTCTTATCCGAAAGTACAATTAAACGTTGTATATTTATGTTTGTAGCCCTGCTGTATCTGCTAGAGATAATTATTATAATTTTTGTCAACGTCCTGCTAATTTACACCATCCTGCCCAATTTAACTGACAGTGCCAAAATTTCACATAACGGGTATTTTTTTTGATCTTTAAAATGTATCGTCATTATCAAATATAAAATGATAGTTTTTGAAAATACCTTATTTCTAATATGTAAAACAAATTATTCTGCATAATATATTTTACCTCGTTAAACAGATTTGCTATTCCAGTATCTGTTATTATTTTATCTGATATTCCATTATCTGCTGTTTTATTATCTGCTATTTTGTTATTCGAAATTCCATTATCTGATATCTAGTATCTGTCCTGTGTAAGGTGTGATACTTACTTTTTTTAATATTGGATCCATAGTTTAATTATTGAAAGATTGCATAGTTAATTATTTAGTTCGTTAGGCAGTTGATGAAAGTGTGGCATATCGGATGGCTTCTTTAAATATTATGTTTCTGGGGTGTGTGTGTGTGTGTGTGTGTGTGTGGCTCTTTTTTGGCGACCACTGAGCCAGTGGTTACGCTAGTAAACGTCTGTTGAAGATAGAGTCAGAAGTTATGCCCACAAAATGTGATTACTATTGATGGAGAAGTTACTCCAAAAATGTGACAATCACCGAGCCGTTAAGTTATCCTATTTCTGAGTGTTAGTGAATCAGGTTTTCTCCTAAAAAGTGACCACTTAAGAGGCAGTAGTTATCCTCAAACAAATCGGGCAACCATTAAGCCAGGTTTTTCTCATATAAAATGCGACTAACGATGAGCCAAAAATTACCATTCATGAAAATTCGACTAGCCGTGGTCAAGGTGGTTGTTCTGAAATCTTTCAAATAGATTTATTGGGTTTTCTTGTTTGTAAAAATGACTAAAATTGACAAATGTGGGTCAAACATGCTAGTTGGTACTGTTGATTTCTAGGACGGCCAGCTTGCAATTCTGAAGACAATTTACTGGTTACAAAAACGTACCTCTCCTTTATATGTTTCTCTTTACAACACTAGTGCCTGGAGATGTCAATACTAATTTTCACGAGATTGCTCATGTCTTCTTGTCTCCGGATTGAGATGGGCTTGAAAACGCAAGATTACATGCTGTGGAACATTCAAAAGCTTAGATCGCCTACCATTAGTGCCCTTAGTTGTTTGATGTTGACGTAATTATTAAGTTATTGATAGAGGATCGCTTGTTCTATAAATAGCTACGTATCAGAAGCCCTCAACAAAAATTGTAGGCTAAAACAAGGCTCTGAAACTGATACTTAATATCTTTTACAAAAAGCAAACTAAAAATAAAAATATTAATAAAATGATAAATTCGTGCGTTATTTGCTGAGTGATTCGCAAATTGACAGTTTATACGACGATGAACTCAGTAAAAAATCATTAAACTCTTCATTATTACAGATGCACCGTTTTCGTCTTCACATTGATCCTCTGTTAAGAACCTACTGTAGAATTAAGTGTTGTGTGGAGCCCTTTGCGATGAACAAATCAGTTATACCTCTAGTTGTTTCTGCTTTATTCTTCTCATTTATACATGCCGCTTTAACAAGGAAAGGTAAAGATTGATAGAAGTAAGGAAATTTACCTTTGCTACTAATATGTCAGTTCGCATTCGCGCATGGTTTTTGATCAAGTGGCTTTTTATTCCGTAGATATTACATAATGTACTCGATTTTGC